>VWZE01005346.1:516192-549088 GCA_013396675.1 Eubucco bourcierii
CAGAAAGGCTGGCGAGGGACTATTGACAAGGTCTTGCAATGACAGGACAAGGGGCAATGGGTTTGAACTGGCAGAGAGAAGATTTAGACTGGATGTCAGGAGGAAGTTCTTTCCAGTGAGGGTGGTGAGACACTGGCACAGGCTGGTCAGTGAGGTTGTGGCTGCAACCCTCCCTGGAGGTGTTCAAGGCCAGGTTGGACAAGGCCTTGAATGACCTGTACTAGTGGGAGGTGTCTCTTCCTACGGCAGGGAGTTAGAACTAGATGGTCCTTGAGGTCCCTTCCAACCTTCCCATTTTATGATTCTATGATTTTGCAAATTATGTTATGGGCCGTCTGTCCGCCAGGAAGTTTTGGCACTACAGTTATATCACCACACATATAATCAGTAAAACTTAATTTTAAGTTAGACCTCACAAAATACAAATTGGGGAGCACACCCTCAGTAGAAAGAATCAACTTCAGACAATTGTTGGAATCAAAACTAATATAATTTTAAATACATTTAGATAGCTACTATCCTACCTAAAATAAACGTGTCCACGCATATCTACAATGTGTAGTCATCACACACGCAGCAATCACTTAACTGAGAGATAATATTTGTACATTTCCTCAACAAGGCTCACTGTCCTCTGCTCAGAAGATACCTACTGGTTTGCTAATTGTAGCTTCTTTTGAGAAGAAACACGAGCCCATCTCATACATGGCTTCAGGTGGCAAATTTCTGCTTTGCCTCCAGTTGCTTTGTTCCCATTTGTCATCCTGTTCACATTATTTCAGTTATCAATTACATAAACGTTCCCCTGAGAACTTGCATACGAACAAAAGGCAACTCAAGTGCACTAGCACAAATGAAATCAGATATGAAGCTCTTGTACTTACTATTTCAGAGCCAAGGTGAGTCTTACAGTCCACTAAGATGACAACTGGTTCTTCAGCTCTTGTTTTTCCTGCTTGCTGAGATCATTAACTTAATTTTACATAAAACTAAGTTGTCAGATAATTTTGATAATAACATCAATATTACACTGATAAAGCACCAGAATAACAACAACAAAAAAAAGTCCATACATTAAAACATAGGTTAGCTTAAAACAGGTACTCCTTAACTAAAATGTCTTTCTTCACATTGGATTGAGAAGATTTTTCATCCTCAGCTCCTGTAAAATTCTGGTGATGTTATTTTCACATTTATAAGTGAATGTTCTCTCCTGAAAGTCTCACAGAGTCCAAAGATGGTAAAATCAAACAAACGAATGGGTGGAGGAAAAGAACAAGAAGATATGATACTGGAAAATAATTCTACCGGTATACAGGAATTACATGTAAGTCAGGTTTTAAGTTCATTTAGGTCATAGTTTCTACAGAGAAAATAATCAAATGAATATGCAGCAACAGAACAGGAGGAAGAGGGAGTCCAAGCCTTCCCAAAAGTGTGCCCAATGTATCAGAAAAAAAATAATGGTTATTGAACAGTTAGCTGAAAGGAAGACAACACCTTCTCAGACTGAGGAAGTTTAATGCTGAAGCATTAAAGGTTTCAAGTTTCATTGGTGGCATTGTGTCCACTCATAGTAACGTGGTCAATGGACCAGGAGGGAACTATTTCATTGAGTTTTAATGCAAGACAAAAAATGTCTTTGAAATTTTTATACGCATATCATTCAAGGCAATAAAAAAGCAAAAATGTGGTAGAAGAACAGAAGACCTTGATGTACCTTGTCAAGAATAGCTCAAATAGGTTATTATGAAGAGGATTCTGCAAGGATTTTAACCATCATAAAGACAAGTAAGCTTGGATAGGCAATTGCAGAAATATGCAGACACTACCAAGATGCTATTAGAAAGGAAGGAGAAAAGAAGCCAATACAATACTCACCAAGAAGAAATCAAAGTACCATTAAAATAACATGAGAATGAGCACTTACTCTGTTGATACAAGCCCTTGTTTAGATGCTGAAAGCTGCCAGTTGACTGACAGCAGAATGAGTTCCTAATCATAGAGCAGGCGACTACCAGTTTTTCAAGTGACAACTGAGAGTATTCATCCACAGAAGTAAAAGGGTCAAAAGTCAGTGAATTCTTGGCATATTTCAGCTCTTCGGCTGTATGTCTGGTTTGCTTTTTTCTATTTGAACTGCAGTGAGCACTGAAACTATGCAGATCACCTTCAAAAATCATCCTCAGTATCACACTGATCTACCACAATTTTACTATTTCTTTATATGGGCAATATTCAGAACAGAACAGATCACTAAAGGCAACTTGATCTCTCTACTTACAGTCACATTACTTTAAGGAAGTAATTTTTCCCCCCTAATAAAAACTTAGCTAAGAATTCTGGCTACAATATATCACCTTATTATTTATACATCATGCCTAATACCATAGTGGTTTGGGGCTATGTTCACGATGGTCCTAATCATCTACTGTGACAAGCAGACTTCTGTCTGGACTTGGATTTATTGCTGCAGTTTGTTGGTTACCTACACGTTAAATTGCCCTCCTGTTTAAATAAGGGGCCTCAGATAGATGCTGCATATTGTAGCAGAGAGCTAACTGTTGGATCCCTTGTTCTTTGACACATTCTCTTCATTTATAGCCACATAGCTTTTTGAATTTATGTCAGTTTTCTACTTCTTTCTTGATTTTTAGGAGAGGTTTCTTTGACTGACTGCACAACCAAAATTTTAATAGACTCTGGATAATTTATATGCCAGTTTTCAATAATTGTCACATGTACAACAAAACATTTACAGAATCATAGAATTGTAAGGTTGGAAGGGACCTCAAGGATCATCTAGTTACAACCCCATGCCATAGGCAGGGACACCTCCCACTAGTACAGCTCACTCAAGGCCTCCTCCAAGCTGGCCTTGAACACTTCCAGGGAGGGAGCAGCCACAACCTCCCTGGGCAACCTGTGCCAATGTCTCACCACCCTCACTGGAAAGAACTTCCTCCTAACATCCAGTCTAAATCTTCCCTCTGTCAGTTCAAAGCCATTGCCCCTTGTCCTGTCATTGCAAGACCTTGTCAATAGTCCCTCCCCAGCCTTCCTGTAGGCCCCCTTCAGATACTGGAAGGCTACTATCAGGTCTCCTCAAAGCCTTTGTATACCACGAAAAGAATCAGTCCATAGACTGTGAAGGCAGACACCCATGGTTAACACATGTACTGAATGCTGCACACAATCTGCAAAACAATCTGGATGACAGGCTACAAAAATTCAGACTTAAACAATCTAGTAGAGAGTGTCCCTGCTCATGGCAGGGGGGCATTGGATCTAGGTGATCCTTAAAGTCCCTTCTAACTCAAACCATTCTATGAATCCATGCATACCTTTTCACAAATGTACAATTACATTCCATTTGAAATACATACCAAACCCTGAAGATCTTTAGAAAGTTGCAAGAGAAAACAGTCTGATGTATGAATTAATTACCTGACCTCTGCATTGAATGTGCCGTATCTCCCTCATTTCATTTTATTAAAATACTGCATAATCATGAACATAATCACTAATTCAATATTTAAGAAAAATCTCATTTGAACCTTTGTACTTGGGTCACACATAATGTAATTCAGTTTTACTCCCTTCTTGATGTGATTCATGTACAAAATTATTACACACAAAAAAAAAAAAAAATGTAAAGCATGGGAAACAAACTGTTCCAAAGGGACAGCAACTTTTCAGGCAAAACATTTATACCAAAATGGGCAGGATCAGTGCTCACAACACAGCACCACATGACCCAACTGGACACAGAAATACTGATAGTTTGTAGGAGGGGGTTACGGTATTAGATTATAGCACACATGATGATATCACTCTGGCGGCAACACTGAAGGCATTAAGTATTTTATGTAACAGTACATTGTGTGGGCTGAGATATCTTTGAAAAACATATGCTTGGCCCTCTCCAGCAGGCACATAAGACAATCCTCAGAAGCTGCAGTAACTCTGACTTTGTTGCTGGTCCTCACTGTAGTTTGCAATGAGCAAAATTACTTTCCCGTATATGTACTCAGATACCATCCACGTTTATTTGTGATTGCTTTAAGCATCTTGGGGTCAGACTAGATGATGTTTAGAGGTCACTTCCTAGAGGTCCCTTTCAAACCAAACTGTTCTGATATTCACCATTTTGATGCAATAAACATCAGCCTGTGTTGTGCAAGAGAGAAAGCACTGCTAGGAATATATTAAGCTGCATGAACAGGACTAATATTCATACTGGACTTTAGTGTTAATCATCATCCTCTCCTTCCTTGTATGACTGCTTCTCTAAACCCTTTTGTTTAGAGGTATTGCTTATATAAAGTTTGTTTGGGCCTTTCAAAGGTTTGCATTGCATTCTGAAAATAGCTCTTCTCTCTACTCAGCATTTTGTATTTATAACCACATTTCACAAAGCTTTTGTTGAAGATTGCCTACACCTCTTACAAGTCTGGAGAAGCACTCTGGTTGTGAACTTGAAACAGAGACACATCAGGGTGGCTTCCACTCAGGCAGCTTATGGTAGCTACCTGGATAACACTGCAGCGCTACGGATCATTTCATAGACAACTAAAAAAGCTAGCCAAAGCAAAGAAAGTACCCCTGGTAAAAATATGTCTTTAAAGGTTCTGCTCCAAATTGGATTAAAATTAAGATCTGAGACATTTAAAAAAAAAAAAAAAAAAAAAAAAAAAAGTCTTTTTATAAGAACTGAAGTGTAACATTTCCCATCTTAGCTGGGTAACTTTCCTAGGAATCAGTAACAGGAAAGGGACAGCAACGGACCCTTGGTCCTGTTCAGTGCTTTCACAGCCTTCTGCTTTGGGACAGGTTGCCTGGGCTCCTAGAGATCCCTGAGCTATTTCTTTGCTTGGCTCCAAAGTAGAATCCAAAACAAAATGATCTACATGACAAAGCTATTCTGAAACTGCAGAGTGAGAGTACCTCAAAGGACTCCGGCCCCAACGTGGTAGGTCGTATCTCCAGCAGATTGCCTAAGTAGAGTTTTCATATTCTGTTGCAGGGTTCAGCTCAGGGTTAAGTAGTGGTCCTCATGACTTTCACATGTCTAACATTGCAGGAGGGAACTACACTGCCCTTCAAGGCTGCACTACAACTGCAAACTCCTCTGGAAACAATACCATCTCTAACCCTGCAATAGCCCCAGTCCTCTGTGAGTAAACATTTTGGAAACAGGGAACTAAATGCCTACTTTAACACTTTAATGTCTCAAACATCACAATGAAAAATAGAAGCACTGTTACCTCCTGCAGAGATAAGACTGAAATAAATCAGGGGAATTACTTACTTCAAAGGTCTCCATGTTTACCTCTCCCTGACTCCTAACTGAGATCCCATTCCTACTGAATGAAACCAATAATGTAGTCAAGGAGGAAATATCCACAAAGTGCTTAAAATAGTCCAAATGAATGTAGAGTCTGATGGATTTAGAGCTGGTTCTGACAGTTTTGTATTACATGACAGTTTGAGGTGTTAATTTTCATCTTTTGCTTGTATTTCTTGTCAGTTTAGACCAGATTCTCCCTAAACTAGAGCATTATTGGCACTTGCCTCTGATCTGTTGGAAATCAATGACAATTGGTGTTGGACAAGATGTTTCCCTTTTTCATGAAAAGGCACAACTCAGAGCACAGCACTTGCCACAGAACCAGATGGTACATTTCAAGCCAAAATCTCTAGATAATCTGTGCCGGGAAAGAAAACAATCATGATACACTGTGTGGATCTGCCTTTGGGTAATGGACTGCACTTGTTCTGCCACTTCCCCTTTCTGAGTCCTACAGTCATTCATGCAAACTGCTATACTTTGGCATGCTCAAAAAACAACAGGCTATTTTAAGTTGTTATATGTATTTCAGATTAAGAAAGCAGTATATGAAGAGAGTGGCGAGGGTTTTGTAAGTGACCACTCAATTACCATGTGAGAGGAAAAGCCAGACAACTCTGAAATGCAATGAAAAGGACTTAGAGAGGAGATTGCCTCTTCCTTGTTAAGCACAGCAAATGGTAGCTGTTTGCTTTTATCAAAACACATGATTTTTGAACTATGAAGTCTGACAGAACCATCCAAAAACATCCAGAAGTGTTATGCCTGCATTCCCTGCTGACGTTCACTATACACAATTATTGCCTGGCTCTGCAAGACGGAACGTTTAAAGATTAAAAAGTGCAGTGCACAGAAAAATGAGACTTAAGAATGACATCATCAAACACACCACAAAACGAGGCAGAAATGCTAAAGGATTCCCTGGAGCAACCACAAGTCCTGCTGAGAACATTCCTGCTGGGGCTCCCTAATTAATGTACCCATTTTCCACCTGTCACACAACAGAATTAAACTCACTGCATCTCTGCTTTAATTCTCCACTCAATCAATAATTCGGATAACAGATCCAAAGTCCCGTAGATTCTGCGTATTGATCTTCTCCCACCTTCAATTTGCCAGTTGTCTCCACTAACTTTGAGCAGTACGTCACTGAAAGTCCATTTCATTTGAAATGTAATCACTTTGCCAATGCTGAACTGCTTGCCAGTTTCATTAGTCTTCAGAAAACTTTCCCAACATATGGAGCTGTGTGTAAACGCATGGAAGTATTGCATAGAAGCAGAAATCAGTGCTCAGGCTGTGACTTCTGCTCTGCCATTAAAAATTGGCCTACACATATACACAGAATTAAGTTAAAAGTCCAAATATATTTGTCTTTTTTCTCCCTTTTATTTTTTTTTTTCCTCTATTGCAACTTATCCCCATTTCCCCGTTTTTGCTGACTGGAAAAAAAATAGTTATTTATAATATTTTAATAGAAAATATTTGCAACCAATAGAAAAAAAAATCTACTCTTATTCTGCTGAGACAGCCTCTAGGTTTTGCAACCCTGTGAAGATAGATCTCCAAGTCTCATGAGGTTCCACAGTAATTAATGCAAACCATTTAAATCTGATTCTGAAAGCTGAATGGACTAAACAATGAAAGGTAAATTACTTTTTGCTGTTTTACATCTTTTCAATTCCTCAGCAAGGGTCAGAGCTGACACTGGGAAGATTAAATAGCATACAGCACAAAACGACCCTTATCACTGCCTTTCTGGAAAATTTGTTTTCTCTGTATGTAAAAGGTATATAATGCTCTTGACTAAGAAGATACATGGGCATCATTACTATGTTTATACCAAGTGAATAGAAATAGATCAGGAGATGCTCGATTATTGGCGGAGAGATAGCAGACAAAAGTTATTAAAATACAGAGAAAGCACTGGTAGGAGCATCCAATGCAAGACAGATCCCTGCATTGTCTTTCTGAAGATAAAATTCACTGAAAAAAAAAGTAGTTAGAAAAGTTTCTGATCGCAGTAAAGTCAGGCATGAGTTAGGATACCAAATCATTCACTTCCTAAAGCTCAAAGTCTGACTCCAGCAGTGCCATAGGGATGCATTTTCCAGGAGAAAAAAACCCAAACACACCAACACACCATAGCGTTCAGCACTGCTCCCTTTCTGCATGTGGTGGGGAAAACACTAAATACGGCAAAGCTGAAAAAAGTCTACTATGGCATCAGCTCCTTTCATTCCCTAGGAAAAGACAAAGAGATTTTTTTGATCTGTGTACTAGGTTTGAAGTATTGGTAGATAACAACTTTTTGTTTTGGTCTACCAAGTACACCAGCAGCAGCCTACTAGTTTAGAAAAAACATGGGAGTAAATTTGGGCATTTCTGTATAGGAAGTAGATGATGTTGGTTGCCCAGGGAGGTTGTGGCTGCTCCCTCCCTGGAGGTGTTCAAGGCCAGGTTGGACGAGGCCTTGAGTGACCAGTGCTGGTGGGAAGTGTCCCTGCCTGTGGCAAGGGGTTGGAACTAGATGATCTTTGAGGTCCTTTCCAACCTAAATCATTCTATGATTCTAGGTTTAGAAAAGCTTACGAGCCTGGCCAATGCTCATCCACATAGCCTGACTGCCAGTTGTACCTGAGATTTCAGAGTAATTTTTGTAATTATAATTAAAAAAATAAATAAAAAGTAAGATAACCAAACACCGACTTGGTTTCTGCTTGCAAATATTTAGGCAAGTTAAAAGGTTTCAAATTCGAGTCTCCTGATGTCTTAGCCTGCTTAAACCTGTATTAGAAGTGATTTTAGAGCCATTAATGATTGATTGTGGAAATTAATGATAGAGCTGCAGAGGAAGAATGTACTACTTTTTACTACGTTTTCCATTCTTTGAAAAAGAATTGGAAAATTATTAATTATCTTTGTTTCCTGGAAAAAAATTTGGAATTAAATAATCAAACATATTATAAGTGCCTGCAAGATAATAAGGAAATGGGTTACACCCACAAAGATTTTGTTAGGAAACAATCTTGCCAAGAAAACATCATTTATTTGTTAATTGAGGCAACAGGCTTTGTGGAAAAGGGAGGAACAGTTAACACTGTACTTTGAATCTAATAACATTTGCCATATGATCTTATACAGTAGTTGTTTTTAGGGCTAGGAAAATAGGGCACAAATGAAAAGGCTACAGGTTAGATACACAACTGTTTGGTTTATCATATGCAAAGAAAACTTAACATACTCAGGCAAATTCACTGCATGGGCTCTGCAAAGGATTTGTCCTGAGCATTGCTGAGCTCAATACTTGCTCTAACAGCGTGATCACAGGACATGTTGCTATCACCATCAGATTCATAGTTTCCTAGAATGGTTTGGGCTGGAAAGGAGCTTAAAGACCATATAGTTCCAAACCCCTGCCACAGGCAGGAAGACCCTTCACTAGACCAAGTTGTTCAAGGTCTCCTCCAGCCTGGCCTTCAACACCTCCAGGGAGGGGTCATCTACAACCTCCCTGGGCAACCTGTTCCAGTTCCTCACCACCCTCACAGTAAAAAACTTCTTCCTAATATTTAACCTAAATCTACCCCCCTCAAGCTTAAAGCCATTCCCTCTCATCCTGTCACTACCAGTACTTGTAAAAAGCTTTCTTGTGGGTCACCTTCAGGTACCAGAAGGCTGCAATAAGGTCTTCCCAGAGCCTTCTTTTCTCCAGGTTGAATAGCCATAACCTCATAGCCTGTCCCCCTATGAGAGGTTCTCCAGCCCTCTGATCATCTTCATGGCTCTCCTCCAGACGCACTCCAGCAGTTCAATGTTCTTCTTATAGTGGGGGCACCAAAACTGGACTCAGTACTTCAGGTTGGATGTCACAAGAGCAGAGATGACAAGAAACTTAGAAGAACAGAAACAGATTTTTAAATCATTGTGACAAACTAGAGCAATGCTCAGAAAAATTGGATTAACAATGTGATACTAAAGAATAACCAGCTGTAGCTGTATACAGTGCAAAATCAGACAATCATACAATGCCAGAGACTAGAAGGGACCTCCAAAGCTCATCCAGTCCAACCCCCCTGCCAGAGCAGCATCTCTTAGGTCAAATCACACAGGAACACACCCAGGCAGATTTGGAATATCTCCAGAGAGGGAGACTCCACAATCTCCTTGGTAAGCCTGTTCAAGTGTTCTGTCACACTCACAGGGAAAAAATTCCTCCTCATATTTACATGAAACTTCCTATGCCTCAGCTTCCACCCAGTGCCCCTTGTCCTGGCATTGGGCATCACGCATCAGAGCCTGGCTCCAGTCTCCTGGCTCTCACCCTTTACATATTTACAACCATTGCTGAGATCACCTCTCAGTCTCCTCCCAGCAGCACAGCCCCAGCTCCCTCAGGCTCTCCTCATAACAGATCTGTTTCATTCCCTGCATCATCTTTGTGGCTCTGCACTGGTCTCTCTCAAGCAGTTCTATATCCCTCTTGAACTGGAGGGACCAGAACTGAACAAAAACCACTGGTTAGGTGACAGAAGCTAAGCCCTATTTCAGAAAATAGTTAGAAGTGAAAACTATTTTGGAGCTGAAGATGAATTAGCAGTATCATGCTGCTCTTGAAAAAAAAAAAAAAAAGCAGTCATAGTATAAACACATACAAAGTCATGCCACAGTAACTGCTCTCAGATGGCATTTGTCACCATCCACCACAGAAAGATGCACACAAACAGGAATCCACAGCAGAGCTCACTGGATCACAACATCAAGGACCAACCCAAAAACGTAACCACTTAAAAAAAAGACAGAAAGAATTCTGATTGGGTTGGTTTGTTTTTTTCTATATTAATGCTAAAGATATCTGAGTTGCAAGTGTTTAAAAGCCATTTTGGGGTGGGGGCGAACCACACAAATGAATACCGTGCAAGCAGGAAAGAAACAATTTGTGCCCCATGACCTTGAGAACACAACAAAGCACATTCAGCTAATATAGCAGGAAATACTCAAGCTAGACCAAGAAAAAGCACACTATCAAAAAGGGCATCAGAAAGGGCAACGCAGGTTTGGAATACAGTTTTTAGGACAGACTGCAAGTTTCCCTCAGTAGATGTTTTTAAGAACAAGCTTGACAAAATCTGCCAGGAATGACAGGATGGGGTGGTGGGTGTTGAAGCCCATTTCAGCTCCTACTTGCTGTACTGGTAGGGAAGTACAGGGGCTCCTAGCTGCACAGCTACATCTCAGCTAGATGCTCTGCAGTAAAGAGAAATAGACATGCATGCCAGATTCCTGTTGCTTATACAAGATTTGGTTAAGATGTCACTGACCAGTAACAGAAGGATGACTGTGCAGGTTCTTATAAATTAATGGTCTTTCTCTGCCTTGCATGCATGCTTGCAAATTTCTGCCTTCCTGAATTTGGAACATATGTTTTCACACTGGAGTTTGAGTGATTCCAGCTCGGCTAATGTTGAGATTACAAAAATGCATGGGAGTAGTGCTTGTAGATAGGCAGCTATGAACAAATTGCAAGACCTGGGGGCAGCTTCCCAGATCCTCAGTCCAACTTGGTGTTTCATTCACCTCCTGAATCAGTGCAAATCAAAGAGCAAATTTTTCTCAGCTTACACTTGTGGCATTCTCTGTGGGGCCGGAATACAGGTGTTTGAGTCAGGGAGAAACTGGGTCCCCATCCTCGCAATAGGCTAAGCATGTTGCTAGCCACTGTAAAACAAATAGTGCCTAACTTCTCAAACTCAGATCACTCTTCAGGACCAGAATACAATGTTTTTCCAGAAGACTTTAGTTTTTTTCTGATCTACCATTTTGTTGCAGTAACCATCTTAATACCTTGCTCAGATAGTCTCCACACCTGAGGTCTCAGTGATTAGCTTCAATTAATCTAAATCAATCGGCAGTTTGATTCCATTTGGTTGCCATTACAGGGGGGAAAGGGGGAAGAAAGGAAAACAGAAAAGAAGAAATAACAGACAGCTGACTCAATAACCATGCTGTTCTACTCATTTTCTGCGGGTCCAGTGCTAAATAACTTGATCTTGAGGAGAACTTACTACACTGAGGTGAAATATATCCTCCTCTGTTTTGTAATCTTGGAGACAGTATTAAAAAAACCAAAAATACCTTGACAGCATTTATTAGCAATGAGACCAGTAACACTAGTAGGGAAGAAGTCCTACAGAAGTCATGTCTATTCCACAGCTGGACTGAAGAAAAGAGCATTTTACTTGCAAAAATTGTCAGTCATTTACTATTCAAACAGAAAAATCTCATAATATATTAACCATATTTGTAAAGCCTGCGATGTCTCAGTTGCATTGATTTATACCAACAAGTGCACTGGTAAAGTCATTTATTCAAACGTGAGAACATTTCATTCCTGGAAGTAATGCACAGGATGTGACAAATACTTAAAATTCTTCAGTTCCTGTCAAAGAACAGACTTAGCTTTTGGGCTGAAAGTGCCACAATAGGACTCATGCAATCTATTTCGTGATACTCATTTAATAAGGCATTTAGATAGGTGAACAGGGGACTCCATGGGAGGTGTTCAATCAACAGTCCTTGACAATGCAATGATGTTACCTCAGATGCGGCACTCTACAGACTTCAGTAGGGTAGACTTCCCTCAAGCTCCTGCTGGTATGTACTAAATAGCTGTTGGTGCAAGGGCAGCTCACTCTTAACAGCCTCTCTGTTAAGTTTGGTTTGTCCTGATGAGGAGATTTTTGTCATGTAACCATTTATTATTGAATATAAGGATGAAAAAAAAATTAAAATCACAGTACAAGGATTTTAGATTGCAGTCTGTCCTACAATAATGCAAGACTCCCCAATAAGACATTTTAGTTGCAGACTGTATCAAAACAAACCTCAAAAACAATACCTTCAAGCAGCACTAGCAATAAGTTCCTTCCATTTCAATAAAAGCTTTCCATCTCTAGATCCTAAAGAGGTTTTTAAATATTAATCACGCCTCTAAGCAGCCCTGGAGATGTTAAAATACTGCAGTCAGTGATCAATTAAGCCATACACAGTTTATCCAGTTTATAGATAAGGCATGGCACAAGAGCAGAAATACCCAAATTTGCTCTGCACAGAGTCAGATCAGGTTCTCCTAAGTGGATAGGAGGCACTTTAGCATCTGAAACATCCTCTTTAGTGTGTCCCATGGTAACTGCACTATCCAGGTTTGGCCATTTATCCTAGGCATCCAAAGCCCTATTAGGGGAGATGTGACTCCTACTTTATCATAGATGAATGACTGAGATACAGAGAGATAAATGATTTGCCCAAGGTCACACAAGAGGCCTGTGGCAGAGAACAGGGTATGGCTCCATATTCCTGTTTCTTCTCAATATCTCTACTCATCCTCTTTTTTTTTTAAACATTACCTGTTTAACATAGTCCAGAGGGTCAAGTCAGTACAAAAGATGGGTTATCCTGGCAGCATGAGGATTTTGTTTTGGTTTGATTCGGGGGGTTGTTTTGTTCATTTCTTTGCGGGAGGATGGGGTTTTGTTTCATGGTTTTGACATACACAATGAGTAAAACATTCTGTACTTGTAGGATTATTCATCTTCTAACCTTAACTTCAGTGCTCAGAAACTGAGTGCCTACCCCTTTCAGAGCACGCGCAAGGGTAGTGCGTTATTTGTCAGAGCTCACAAAGGCATCGCTGAGAGTGCAAGCTTTGTTCGCCAGACAGAAGCACTCTTCCCCCTTCAACGCTGCAAATTTCTGGGCAATGTCAATACCAGTTTAAGAGGTCTCCCACTCTCTAGGCTCTTTCTGTCATGCGTTGACATCTTCTAGGAATCAGCAGATTTTATGCCTCTATTCAATTCACTTGACCTGCCTCTAAATATGTTCCTGGCATCTGAAAAGCCATTCCCCACACAAACATATCATGAAGTCCAGATCAATAACACAGGATAAAAACAAACAAGCTAACTAAGGCAAGTCTGAAGTCTTAAGAGCTATCCACAGATGCTGCTATCTGGACTGTTCAATATGATGTTCTGAATTGCACACAGCAGGATTTCATTTGCTACAAATAGCTTTGCACCAGCAGCATCTTCAATAATTTTATCATGCAGTGTTCCCTAGATAAAGCAATATTTCATTTAATAAACAGCAAATTAAAATAGCAAATACAGTGAAAGACAAAGCACAAATAGATTTGCTTCAGAGTTTTAAAGAGAACATTGATTTTTTTAAATTTTATTTCATTTTTCATATTTCTGTAGTCACTCTCATAAGGTCACCTTCATGACAATTCCAACAGGGGTTTATCTTGTAGTGCTCACTCTGACATACAGCCTGATGATTTATTATTGCTTAGTTCTTGATACTGTTCACTGCACAATCCAATCTAAGAGAGACACATATTTCTCAATTCAGGGACTTCTTTTATTTTATGAAAAATCAGCTTGGTGCTTTGCAGTAAAAACTAGACTTGGCATTTGATCTTAATTTTTGCAAGTATTTCTCTCTATTTTGTGTTTGTCTGATGTACCTTTGATGTATACAAGGATCATTTTTGTGTTTGTTTCCCCTGCTTTTCTTCTCTCATTCTATTTTAGTGTGGCTACACCCAGGATCTGCCACAGTGGCAGTTTCTTCCAGCCACTCTTATCTAGATTTCTCTTTCATACTAGTAGGTGACATGGTGATAGATTTCATAGGTTTTCTCTCCTCATTTGGGAGAAGGAATATAATTATGCAAAGGAGGGTTAGATGGACAGTAGAAATACATCACTATTAACCCACCAGCACACATGCAGATTCACTGTGGTTATGTGCTTAAAGGGGAAAAAAAAAACAACCACCCTTCGTATACTAGACAAGTTGAGGGTTTTTCCTCCTCTTGTATTAATATCACTTCAAGGGTAAGTCAACAATTCTCATCATGTCTTTCCTGTGTCTATGGTCTTATGATATGGTGCTGTTTAAGCTCAGTTCTACTGCAAAGTTTTCTCCCAGTGTTGCCATAGACTGACTGAGTCATTCACTACCATTGACCCTTGTGGACCAGGCTGCCCGCTACCCGGCTACATTCCTTTAAGTCTGCCAGTCATTAGCTGGTACGTTAAGTAGCTAATGGTGCTCTGACAATATCTGCTGTATCATGCAGGTGCAACAGAACAAACATTTCCCCCCCTCCCCCCCACTGGTGCTTCGTCCTAAACCATTAAGGATCCCAATCCTGGAAAGATTTATGTATGTGAATAAGTTTACTCACATGAGCAGTCCTGTTTCAACTCCCTTAAACACATGCTTGTAGGGTCAGAATCTTAAGGATCAAACTGACTCTCAGGTGTTTGCCTGAAAGCCTTTTTAAGGCAATGCAAAACAGCATCAGAAAACACCAAAACCCACTTTCGGTTCTGTATTTCTTCTTACAGAAGTATATTTTTCCAAAAAGAACAAAAAGATTCATAGTCCCACCTGCTCTTCTATGACCTCATTACTTTCCCACTAATTGATCCGTACATTAAAAATATATATCAAGGCAATATGAATATTCCCCAACTAATTGCTTGCTGGTAAGGGAGATTAACTGAGGATATGTAAATTATTAAAGCTATAAACTGCTTCTGGAGCCTCCCCAATCTCCTGGGTCATGTTGGGGGGGGATCAGCTGGTTGTCCCCAGTGGGGTTAAGCTAGAGCAAGGTTAAGTAAGCAACTCCCATCTCTGTCTCTGCATCTATTAGACACCTTTGCTGATGCGCTGGCGCCAAGAAGTCAGACGCCACCCTCTACTCTCAGAGAAGCACAGGAGGTTGCAAATGGTAAATTTAATACCGAAGCAGGAGGTGCCATTTGCAGTCCCAAAGGATAAGTCTCCCCCTCTCCTCTTTCATGCTCGTATAAACAAATTGAGGCTGATGCAATTTTGAATCCTGTTGTCCTATTTTATTTTTAAATATGTAATTTCCTCTTTCTTTCAGCAGCTCGATAGGGTAAAATTAAAGGATTTTTGTACACATGACTTATGGTTAAACTGCAGTGAGCATTTATACTTTATGAAACCATTACAGCATTGAAGAATAAAAGCATAAAAACAATCAGCAAAAATTTGAGACTTATTAGTCATAGGCAATGTAAAAGGAAGAGAGATTAAGTTGCCTGCAGAAGCAATGTAGTCCTTATCTTCTGTTTAAAACAGAAGCAAAATTCACTTCAGAAAAGACTATCAAATATTTGTACAATGCCTGCCTGGTTTATTATCCTTAATGTGACATGCCCTGGTTTCTTTCATTCTTAGAGCAATGGGTTAAAAAAGGCAAAAATTGTACCATGTTTCGATTTTTTTTTAAGTGACTTTACTAGAAACTGTTTGGGAGAATAAAACAAAAATCTAGTGCAAACTGCTGCCGTATGTATTCAAGATACTCCATCTGTGTGTTGCCAGAACGATGCAAGAAAGCATCTTCTGTACAATTAGAAATGAAAAAAAAAATACTATTTACAGTCTGTATTGGAAAGAAATTGCAAATCAATATTTTTACAAAGGCTGTTTAAGACTAATGCAAATTAGAAAAATGCAAGGTGGGGGAAATCCACAGCTTCTAATACCAGATACAGAGAACAAAAATCACAGCTGCGGAAAACACTGAATCATTTTTGTAGTATTTTGGGTATTCATGGACCATACCAATTCCTCAGTCCACTTCCCTACATAATGTCAGACAGAGATTCACTCTGTAACTTCTGAACCATGAGCAGCCACATGAGGTTGGACCATATTGTCTCCTTTAGAAGGATATCAGTGCTAGTTGTTAAGTAATTAGAGAACCTATTTTATTTCCAGGCAAACTCTTGCAGTCATTCAGTTACCCTCAATGTTAAAATAAAAAGGGCAGCTGAGTGATGATGTGGATGGCAGGAATGAGAAAGGAGAGAGACGGAAGAAAATAGGCCAAAAATGCATCTAGAATTACTAGACCAGAGGAGTGGGCCAGCGCATTAGCAGGAAACATCAAGTATTTCTCTTGTCAGCATAAATATCTGAGACGTCTCAGTCATAAATTACGTGGTCCATGACAGGCCACAGGGTCCTAGCTTCTGTTCCATATTGTATTACAGCACATCCATTAGCATCGAGTTAGATTTATCAGTGAAACTGTTAAGCCTACAAGATGCGACAGAGCTCCTGACCACTGCTGCTGCGGAAGGCAGAAAATGGCATCCGGTGCGGTTTCAGCGCAGTAGCTTAGAAAAAGCAGACTCAGGGCTGTGCACTTCAAATGCAGGCATTCAAATACTAAATAATTAAATACAACATTGATTCAAATAAGGAAGAAGGGAGAATCTAAGGACACAAGAAATGGTTAGCTCTCATATTAGGCACTCCAGCTTCTCAGCAGACGGGAAGTGAACAGTAAAGGCATGCAGTCTTCCAGTTAGCTTGCTGTTGCAGAGCGTACACACCCCAGGCACAGGCTACAACAGCAGTTAGTTGTACAGCCTTCCTACCTTCACCTGCCTCCATCTAGAGTTTAGGTTATATTTTAGGCCTATCTCTATGCATGAATGGCAAATTTAAACCCTTCTTACTCTTTTTCCCCAACTTTTTTTTTTTTCCCCCCCATTTTTGCATTTTGCCATTGTAGAGCGTACACACCCCGGGGAACAGGCTACAATAGCAGTTAGTTGTACAGCCTTCCTACCTTCACCTGTCTCCATTTATAGTTTAGGCCTATCTCTATGCATGAATGGCAAACTTAACCCCCTTTTTTTCTTCCCCCCCCCCTTTCTTTTTTCCATTTTGGTCCACAGTTAAAATGCAAGATGTGTCTCTGCTTCCCCTTTAGTGTACAGGAAAAAGATCTGCATTTGACTGTCTTTGACACATCACAAAAGCATGGAACATTCATTAAAGATTTATGGCAACATCAAACATTCTGTTTTACTTTCAATTTTGTCACACAATCCCAATAAAAAAAAAAAAAGTGATTTGGCTATATCTCTTAAAGTTATTTGTCACTGCTTACTCCTTCCTGTATCACACAACTGACGTGCAAATACATAAGCCAAGTGAAGTCAGTCTCGATGGGCCTGTCTCTTCTGGGAGAGTTTTAAGCATGCTTCTGCAGGAATCCATAGCTGCTACTCAGACTGGGTTCTATATTATTTAAGCTTTCCAGTGGAAGAAAAAAAAAAATTAAAAAAGAACTCTTAAGTAATGCATAAGTGTAATTCTTATCTAGAGAAGACTTGCGGGACTAAGTGAGAAGATAAAGGAAATAACAGAGACGTGTGGTAGCGCTAAAGTTAATATTTGATTAGAAATATTCCAAACAAGATGTCAAGACAAATTCAGTTCTTGTTATCAGCACACATCCAGCTCGTCGAGGTTGATGTAGTACTTTCAGAAATACAGTTTAGAAGGCAAGTCATGTAAAAACAGTTCATGTTCATAACAAGAAGTCTTGGGGAAAAACAAATGGACAAAACGGAATGACACACTAAGCCTCAGAATGCAATGCTCAGAATTAATTCACAAGGACAAGAGCTACTGGAATCAAATTTGTACCTGTTCCTCCATTATTACATGCTGCTTAATTTAGGACAACACTGTGTTCAACATCAAACCATTTGACTTCACCTTCCCAAAGCCTTAAATTAAATAGTTAAAGTGTCTGAAGTCCTCATACTTAACACGTTTGTAGTTCTCTCTTTGACCGCAGTTGCCACTGGCATAATCTCCAGAAATTTAAGTGGTGCACCGTTCTCTGCTACACCACATCAGCTTGCTCCCCTTTTCGTAGAGTTTTATGTATTCATTTGTTAATTATAATTCTTTCTACATAGGACTTGCCTATTGCAGCACAGAAGAAAATATAATCTAAAAACAAAAAAAAACCACCAAAACAAAACACAACCTGCCTCAGTTTTTAAGTCACCAGGTTGGTGCCAATATTGTCATTGTCGACAGTGACGTGCAAGGAGAAGATGGAGAAAGAAAGACACACAATTAAGTTTAAGCTGATGGCATGATACCCAGAAGCAATTGTCAGGGAGAGAAACAAGAAGATGGAATTGGATGTAGACCAGTCAGAAGCAGAGAAATAGAACTGCATCTCAGTTCTATAAAGACAGCAGGTGAAATTATATGACTGGACAAGATCATCCAGAGAGAAAGTAAACAAAACAGAAGAAGTGGAAAAATAATTCCAAAAGTAAAACAAGAAGAAGGAAGAAATAAAGAAGGAGAGAGTTACTAAGTTAGGTGAAGAAAAGCATACATTAACGAAGTGCCAAGAGAAGTTGCACCATTGAGAAGACTCAAAAACTAACCAAAGAGACCACAAGGACTTGGATATGGAAGTCTGGCCAAGAAATGTTTGCTTGAGACCTCGATTAAAGTCCACCAGAACTCAACTCTGAGCTAGGATGTAGCTGCAGAAAAGAAATTCAGAACAAGTGTCCCTGGCTCTACCATGACCTTCTCAAAAGACACCATTGTAAGAGTTACCTTACTGGATATATTGAAGATTCACCTCTTCTCTCTGAACTCTCCAGTTACATGACTGAAATAATGATTTCCTTCATGGTAGTTCTGGACGAATGAGGAGGGAAGGTTATCGGTAATGGAGACATGTAAAGATATAAGACCTGTGAAAGCATTTCTGAAGATGGAAGGGTCAAGGATATGTTTGCTGATGAGAGATACTCAGCAGCGTCCTGAAACGGGGTGGAAGCGGAAGGAAAGTCAAACCCAAGGCAGTGAGAACTGTCAGGAGAATCTAGCATGAAGGAGGTGTGTTGGTGGTTGAAACAAGCCATGCTACTATGCATCTGTTAGGATTATTTATGTAGCCCCTTTTCCATACGTATTTCCTGTGCTCTAAGATATCTTCCATTGAAATTACTCTTACTGACATTTCAAGTATCTGTCCTTATTTCAAGATGTCTGCATGCTGCCTTTAACTCCTCTATCAAAGGTGTTTCACAGCAGAGTCTTAAGGCAAAAAAGAGAGGGATCAGAAAAGGGAATCAAAAGCCACAGTGACTGATAAAGCTTAATTAGACAGTATCCAATTATTTTATGATCCATGAGGTTGCCTGTAAAAATTTGGTCAGTGAAACAAAGTGCATGTTAGAGTATTTCTCCCCATGAGAAATCAGTTCTTCTATAATATTTAAACAGCATTACGGCACAACAGTAATAAAGAATTGAACACAGAACTTTCAAATACAGCTGTAGAGGAACCCAACATGTAAAACACAGAATGGCTTGTGATCTATCTGTTTCAGTCTGCCTCAAAGCAGGAGCAGTCTTTTTTAAGAAAAAGAAAAAAAAACAACAATAAAAAAAAAAACTGACCTTGGTTTTGCTGAGGGAAATCATTGACAAGATTTTGTGGGGAAAAGATAGACTGGTGAAATACAAATTCTTTTTATATTAAGACATGTCAAGTTACATCAGGCATAGTTTTAGACTATGCAACTGTATTTTGTCTCAGGCACTTGCTAAGCTTAACAGCCTGAAATAGACAACAGGAGAGTTGTTAAGATTAATTTATTATTTTATTCCAAATGTGTGTATTTGAGCAAGGAGATGATTTTGCCATCCTGAGAAACAGTGAAAAAGACAGTATTTTTTTCAATGCAAAGTAAGAGATGGAAATTAATGAAAGATACTTGTAAATCATTCATCAGCCTTGGCAGTGCCAGACATTTTGCATTTCAATCCCTCCACGGTTATAAGAACAGCATAAGGTAAGTTTATAAAAAGCAGACTATTTCCTCAAACGTATCATGGATTTACTGAGAAGGATACTCATCCTTTCCATCTCCTGATTAGCAAAGAACCCACCATTGCAGCAGTTCTCTGAAATGTTTCTGGCGTGCTGACAGGTTGGGGTTTTTTTTCCTATCACTATTGCATCCTAATGAGCAAGACTCCAGCCTTCTCTAAGAGCTGTTTCTCTCACTTACCAGGCAAGGGTTTGTGCACATGTATGTGACTCTTCTGAGAATAAGTTGTGAACGCTGTGTTTTCTGTGCAAAAGTACTTTTTTGAGGCACTGCATCTTCTCAGTGGAGACATTCAGCTCCTTCCTAAGGCAGCAGGCTACTGGTTGTCACATTATGTTTCAATCTTCGATGACAGCATATTGTTCAAGTGTCCCTGCGTTTACCTTAAAGTTTTCTGTCTTGACAAAGTTGCTCCTAAACAAGCATGAAAATGTCAGCTAAGGGATGATATTTTCTTTCAAAAACCCTTTACTGGGTCTTTGCTCACACTCTCACTCTCGTCTTGTTTTGCTTTTTCCTCTTCTGTGGGGATAGATGAGAGGTGAGCAGGTGACTCATGTTAAGCTGGCCCCACTAGCCCATGATATGTGCTCTGCTTCACATCTTGATGGAGTGGGCTCCTTCTCCCTGCTTGCTTTTCTTCGTACTTTGCTTATTTAATAAGAAAAGTGTCCTAACCCTGCAGATATTATTTATGTTTAAACACAGAAAACACAAAAGAAAAGGGATAGCGGACAAACTGAATAGAAGAAATCATCGTGCCTTTAAGCAAGATGGATTTGAGCCTGGCAAAGAGAACAAGAACATTACTTCAAAAGCAGAAACCCTCAAATAACAAAATCCTACTCAGTTTGTGGAACCTTCATCTGAGAGATCTTTGCTCTTACAGCAGGAAGGTGATGAGAAGCAATGACAAAACACAGACCTAGCTCATTACAGCTGTGTCCAGATGTAAACCAGAAATTACTACATTTTCAGATGTATAACACAGTATGTTTCCAAAACAAAGCATCTTTTACAGTTCAGTTGCCACATGGGTTATTTAGCCTAAGCAGAAACTCTCTTTGAAGAGTAGAGTTGGAGACTTTACTTTTAATTTCATTGCCACTGGTTTCTATTTTTCTGGGCTAGAGGCGTCACTTGCCCAAAAACTACGTTTCTTAAGTGCTGATGCTACTGTATTTCATATTTATTACTACTATACTGCAAAGATCAACCCATACCTGTTGGAACATCAAAACAAGAGAAAGGCCTCCTCAGCATCATTTCTCAGGCTTTCCCAAGTCAGAAAGAGACTCATGAGAAACACCTACAGATGTCTTCAGGAACTACTCTTCAAGTCTTCTTCAAACATGGCTAAACCTGCAAACTCTAGAATTAGGACCCTAAGATTGGCAAGCTAAAGTATTTCATAGGGTAGCTTTTGTATATTTGCCACATTATTTTTCTGCTAATTTTCCTCCACGCTAAACAATTGGAGTATCAATTCCCTATTGATTACCATGACTATTACCAATAGCTCCTGTAACAGAAGTTACACAGCAAGATGTAGGCATCGCTTCCATACAGTAGCCTTCAAAGTTTTCTTTTGAGAGCACTAAGAACACACCCTATGAAGAGAGACTGAAATGTGATGCGGAAGAGCAATGTGAACCACCGTTTCAGAAACTCCTCATGCTGCTTGCCAATATCAACGATTAGAAACTGGAAATTAAATAAAAAAAAAAAACAACAACAACAACAAGAACAAAAGCCCACATCTATTTTGATAGAACTGTAACCAAAAACAGTGAAGCAACAGAAATGCTCCTCGATCAACTATAAGCTCTATGGTAGAAGCCTAAGGACTCACTTATCTTAGTTGCAGCATATTCCATAATCATGATTGTGCCCTAATGATAGCACTGTCCTTTAGCAAAGCCCTGGGGCCACACAAAGTATTCAGTGCCACGGACAGCAGCTAATGTTTTGCACACTGCCTAAGGCCTAAATAGGCCTTTCATATACAGGCCAGATGTTCACTCTTTCTTAGGCCAGCTTAAGGCTAGAACAAACCTTTTCAACCAGGGTTTATCAGAGTTCCTAAATTACATACTGGGAAGATATTTAATTGGTTTAATTAAGAAAGTTTATTTCATGGTAATTCAGTTTTGTTATGCTGCAAGTCTTAATGTGTCCTCTGGTAGGAGTGATTTGTTATAAATATTCATAGCAACCCTCTTCCCACCCAAGCCAAAAAAAATAATTATTAAACTTGCAGATAAAAAAAAAAATAACCTGCAACATGACTGATAAAATCTCCTCATGGTAGCATCCATGCTTGCCTAAGTCAGGATAATTATCAGCTCTTTGTCTACTTCACTCAGAGCTCAGATTCTCTATTTCCAAGACAAATGTCAAAGGCAACCAAGGCACCACCTTGACTGCTTTCTCACCGTGAAGTTTTAGTCAACACTATTCTTGACCAGTTGCTGTAGGTTTTTGAGGTGGGGTGTGCTTCTTTGGGGTCTTTGCTGGGTTTGGTTTGGGTATTTTTCCCAATACTATCATAAGAAACAAACTGATTTATTTAGTATTTCTCACAACGAATACCTTAATGCTGATTTAATGCATTTTGAAGAGGGTCCTGCTCAATTGAGGTACCTAACAACATGTATTACTGCACCACACATGTAGGATTTAAAAAAAACATTGTAAACTAGAGGCCATTCTACCTGTCAAGGTCATGATTTAGTCCTTCACACTTGAAAGACACCATGACTTCACTAAAATCCAAGTTCACAGGCATCAGTCACTACCATAATAGGACTGCAGGTCAGGTGAGACAACAGGAGGAAAACTGATGTTGATTCAGTTAGGTTCTTTTGAGACGCAGGCATTCTTCACACTGTTCTTTTTTTGCTCCTCATCACTACTCATTACCCAAGTGAGGGAATTGTGAGGAAAGTTCATATGTTGAATGTATAGCTCTCCAGTTGCAGCACAGATCTATACAGATCAATAGCGGGTTCACTCTTTCGGAGCAGCAAAATCGGCGCAAGCAAAATGATGCCCACTGACAGCACTGCTGTCCTCTGCCTAACAAGTACTGCACTGGGAGACCAGAACAATTGCAGCCTATCTTCTCTGATTACCCCCAAGCCTACCCAAACTGTTGCCAGGAGGCCATAGTTTGGCCCTGTAAATCAGAATTAGAGGGAAGGTTGCAAGAACACAGGCCACAGGACAAATCCTTCAACCTTTGTTATCATCTAAAATGATTAACATCTTCCATATGAGGAGACCCTGAGGGAACTGGGGCTGTTTAGCTTGGAGAGGAAGAGACTGAGGAGTGACCTCAATGTTTATGAAGATGTAAGGGGTGAGTGCCAGGAGGATGGAACCAGCCTCTTCTCAGTGATGCCCAGTGACAAGCAAGGGGCACTGGGTGGAAGTTGAGGCATAGGAGGTTCCATGTGAACCTGAGGAAGAACTTTTTTCCCCTGTGAGGGTGACAGAGCACTGGAACAGGTCACCCAGGGAGATTTTGGAGTCTCCCTCTCTGGAGATACTCAATAACCATCTGGGTGTCTTCCTGTGTGATCTGCTCTAGGTGATCCTACTCTGACAGGAGGGAGCTGGATCAGATGAGATTTCGAGGTCACTTTCAGCCCCTGACATTCTATGATTCCATGATTTTTGTCAGTCTTCCTAATCCACTGACACCACTTTCAAAAATCTGACTCCATTTCACTTGCTGCTGTTCAAGCACAGATAGAAACAGCATTTCACAAACTGCTGTACTTTAAAAAACACAAGCAAAAGTAGGGAGAAAGAGGCATGCCAGCATTATACACTAAAGTGACAGGATAAATTTTCTAAAAAAAACAACTGAGTAGTATTCAGAGTTTTCTTAAAATCTGATGTACTTTGAAAGCCACTTACTGTGAGAGTCTCAGTTTGGTCCTGAGATGGAGGGATTTTATTTATTTATTTACACATACTACACAGATTTGCATGATTTCCTTGAGGCTTATAAAAACTGTAGCTCTCAGATGAAAAAATACCTGTGTGTTTTGCCACAAGTATTTCATTTCAAATACTTCCACATTTCTGGGGAGTCAGGCAACAAATTTTTTTAAAAAAAATTAAAAAATCATCAACACTATTCACTAGAATCCAAATAGATAACTGAATTTAGGAGTTACGCTGAACAGACAAACCCAGAAAGAACCTTATGCTCCAGACAGGTTTTGACTTTCTAAATTGCAGCAGCCCAAGCATGTTCCTGATTTTGTATCTGAGACAAGGGCTGATGTAGCATCAGACAACACAAAGAGATGCTTTCACAGTATTTTTTTTTTTAACATGAGAAAGCAGAATAAAATTAGAGTACCAGTATCTATAACCATCTTTACAGGAACAGCCTTGGGCTGGCCTCACTCATATGTATGGCTAAGAGACTCAGAATGAAACCAGAGAACAATTGCATTTTTAAAAGATGTGTGTGTTCCTTTGCTTCTCTGTTAATACTATACTGTGCAGAACAGTTTATCACCCAGTCCCTAGAAGAGCTGCAGTGCTTTCAGGAATCCATGCCAAAAAAACCCACGAAACAAACAGCCACTAGTCTTTTGCAAGCAGGTCAACTTTATCTCAGCTGCTTAAAGTAGGAAAAGTACTAAGTCTTCTCTAGGTTACTAAAATCCATAAACCAGGCATCTTGACAATAACTCTCTACTAAATCATAGCAAGAGAAGCAAATCCACTTACAAAAGATTGATACAAACTGTATTTACTTTTCAGGTCCCATGACTTTACAGGTATTCTAGGCAAAGAGAAGGTAGAATTAATACCCTTTAATAGTGAAAGGGACACATTCTGGAATAAACAGCATTATCCATCTATCCCTTTCATAGCAAAACAAAAAGCAACAAAGATGAGTCTTCTTGTCACAGACTGGAGGAATCAGAAATACACATCTGACACTATTGCTGGGGAAGAAATAATCTGCCCTTTTAGCTGGCCTGCCAGCATCTTGAGGTTAGGTAAGCGCAGTGAAGTTTACAACAGGGTAGTTTCCTTCCACAAACAAAATGTGCCAGCCTGTCACAGCATCACAGACAATAGATGGCTGTGTGACTACTTACTCTCCATCTGATCTTTTCCAGCTCATGATGACAGCTTTTTCTCTCAAGTTTACCATATCCATATTGCCGTAATGGCTTATGACAACACAGTAATCCGCAACTACCTGCGGAGACTCACATTTATGCCTTCTGTTGACAAACTGAATTTGTTTTTCAGAACCCACAATACAGCTCCCTGCAACCTGAGTTAGTGGAGAGTTGTCAAACTACAGTGAATTGAGTAGTTTTAAGAACAAACCATTAGAAGACTACATTATGTAACAAATGCATCCCAAATCCAAATATCCTCTCTCCAAAAGAAAAAAAAAAAAAATTAGGTCAGAGTCAACTGACATATGAACACCAAAAAAATGTTTGCTTACTGAGGTTTCATTCTGCATTTGAATGTAGTTTTTTTAATTATTTGTTTACTTTTGTAAGGCTCTATAGTATGGAATGATAATGAGAACCTGGTTGTTCAAATTCTCATTGTGGTGGACTGAGTTGAATCTGCTGCTAATATTCAATACCATGTTGCCACCACACCAGCTTCAAAATGAAAGTGCTGGCTGGAACAAAGTATTATAGGGCTTGAAGTTCAGATTGTAACACAAGAGACTTCTTGCTGCAGTTGCTGCTTTCACTTTCAGGGTTTGCAATGGAGTTGGTCTTTTCCACTGTGCTGGCTTCTGCATGCCTATCTAGGGGGGGAAAGTTTTATTGCTGGCTTCTGCTGCTACTTCTGCATTTTGTTGCACTTTTCTGCAAACAGGCTAAGAAAATTGTTCATTGTAAAGTTTCCAGTAAAATACTTTATCTCGGCCTAGATCTCAGGGGGTATTTTGTGTACTTTCCCTCCCATCTGCATGGTGAGAGAGTGGTTTGTGAGAGCAGGCTCTCTTCACCCAAGCCACTAATATTTTTGCATGAAAGAAGGAATTCACTGAAAGGCAGCGTAATAAAGGAAGTGTGGGGATGGGGGAGGAGGGAGGAAAAGAGGAAAATCAGAACACAAAGCTGTGGGGCCATTATATAATTTTTTTTAATTATATGATAGAGGCAGAGTTGGCAAGGCTGACAGGAGAAGTCAGAGGTTTAAACTTTAGTGTCACGTGCAAAGAGGAAAAGTCCATCAGGATCAAAGTATGACGAACATAATTTCTACTATAAAATTTTTAATATAGCAGAGATAAAGGAGCCAGAAATAATAAAAATTTTTTTAAAAAAACCCCAAACAACTCTCAGAAGTCTAGGCAAAGACACCAATAGACGTCTCACTGAGATGAATGATACAAAACTCTTGGGGTTTGAGACAAACTTAGTTGTTCTTCAGTAATCTCCACTTGGGCACCTATAGCTTAGCTTACTTATTTCACCTCTCCCACCATTACTTAAGGCACTACATTAAAAATTTTGCTGATAATACTTTCTGTTGTTCCAGACTGTGCAACCTCCTTATGAATCACTGACTTCAAGTGTGCTGTATGTTACCTCCAATTCACCTGCAGATTCATCTGGGAACAAAGAGATCACTTAAAACAAGTTATTTTAACATTTTCCCACACTACTTCATTTCTTTCAAGGGAATTTGGTATAATACATAGTTTTGGTTACACATTCCGTCACTCTGAGTACAGACACACTGTTCAACCACAAATTATCTCTGCTTCTCATTACTAATATTCATTCACCACATGCATTCCATGCGGGAACTACACCTTAAAACAACATCAGTTCTCTGTGAAATTAGAAACTGAAGACTGTTTCATTAGCCACTTTTTTATTTGATGCCAATAGTGCAGGGGTTTTAGACTTAAGTTCATAACCTGTTCATAAGCAGTATTTTTTCCGTTCACTTGCTTCCATGGAAAAGAACCAAACCAATTAAGAATGCTAAAATTGCCATTTCATTTGCACTAAGGAAAGAGAGAGAAATTCTGTTAAACTGACAATAAAGAAAAAATATCTCACTACAGGAATTATCCAATTTCACTAGATAGGTCATTTCATTAACTAAAAAAGTAACAACATCTCTGATCAGTCTTTCTCACATATAAATTACCATTTTTATCTCTTCAAATCTTTAATTCACTGTTGCTTTTCTTCCCATTTGCTACCAGCTACTGCTTTTGAAACACTACCATCAACCACATCAGAAGCAATTTTATATAGGTGAGAGTTCATTTTGAAATGAGTTGTACTTGGACCATTTTCCTCCCTTTTCCCCCACTGTTATATTTTACTACAAATCTGCTTAAACCAGACTGACAATATGTCATTCATAACATCCACTAGGTGTCATGGAAAATTGTCTTGAGGTCAAGTAAAACTAGTTCAGTGGACTCCAAGCAAAAGGAACAACAACATGAGAAGCTTTTCACTGTGCAAAGAGAGCAAGGTGAACACAGCCCCAGAAGGAGCTTGCCACAAGAAATGGTGAAAAAGGTGTGGAGGGGAAAAGACCAGACACATTGCCAAGGAAAGCGCAATGCCCAGAAGGAAACATCAGCAAGTAGTATACATCTCTCTGTACACATGTATGCATATCTAGCTGAATGGATATGCATACATAGCTAGATACAGTTATACATAGGGATAAAAGGCAAACAGGCAAGATAGAGCAGCTTCTAGAAACTCTGAACTTACAGAACTGATAACTCATGCAGACAGTGGCCTTGATAGCACTGGGATGCCAGTACCAAATACCAGACACAGGTCACTGCTGTCATCTCTTCTGTTTCTATCCTGTTAGTTTTCTCAAAGGAAATTAAGATTGGTTAAGCTAAAGTTGAGAGCAGGGACTTACCACCTGAGGTCCCTGTCTATGAAATTCCATGTGCTCAGCAGAGCTCCTTCTTTGATTGGCTTCAAAGCTCAGACTGAGACCTTTCTATTGAAAGGTTTCATATTTGACTGTTTTGCCTGCCCTCTCTTTTCTGTGTCTCTTTCTGGCTATTTTTCCCCTTATTCTCCTTGCTAAGAAAGGCTGCTCTCACTGAAGAATTGAGTCCTCCTCTTTCTCCTCTTTCCTGAGGTATTGCTTTTATATCTGTGCAGCGTCCCAGATACAGACAACCAGCACTCTAGCCAACAGCAGAACAGCTAAGGAACTTCAAACTTTTCTTGGTGAAAGTATCTCACAGAAGCATCTAACAGAACACAGACACAGCAAGATACCCCAGTTATTCTTTAACAACATTTAGAAAATAATCCAGAGACAAGTCAGAGTCAATTACAACCTTGTAAGTCCAGCCTCCTACCATCAACGAAGATATTAACCATTGCTTTCATATTACTGTCAAGGGTTTGCTTCTGTTTATGCTCACTGTAGAAATCAAGTCCACCAGTACTCTGCCCTCCAATTCTTAACAACTTACTTCAGCAAAACTTCCACCAGAGGCCTCAGCATCTGCTTCTTGGGCATGAGAAGCACAATCAAGCAGTTTAAAAAAAAAAAATATACACACAAAAAAAAAAAAATATTCCCTGGACCAGAAATTTCTCCAGAAAGGTGAGAAAAGTCTTTTTTTTTCCTACCCAGAAACTACTCAGGCAGAGGATGGCTACGGTTTACCTCTCCTTTGCAAGAAATATTTATTCATGTGCAGGAATCAATAATTTTCAACTTTTCAAAGTACTATAAGAAAGAACATGTCACATAATTTATGCAGTACCTTTAGAAGACCAAGAGTAGTCCTATGCACCAATGATCTACATTCAAATCAAACAGGATATGGGCACGTAGAGTTCCCTGAGTTAATTATGTGCACAATTTCTTTTTTTTCCCACCCCCCAATGGGTTTTGAGGGATCTTTGTTTGATAGATTTTGTTTTGGTTTTGTTTGTTTGGGGTTTTTTGGTTGGGCTTTTCTTTTGTGTAATGTGATCATTATCTGCAGACCCAAAGAGCACCCTCAGAGCATAGATCCTAGCATGACACTGAACTGACCTGACTATTCCAGTCCCTTTCCCAGGTCCTATTCTCCTGTCTTCCAGAAGTATCAGTATGCTAATTGGTTTGGTCACTAATGCAATGGATTGCACACGGAGCAGACTCATTCAAGGGGGAATGAGATTTTTTAAAAAGTTATTTCACCTACCAGGGGTAATTTCCTAAGGCTAGAAAGCTGTTCAAGTATTTTTTTTTTTTTTTTTGGCAGATCAAAGGTCTATTTACCCTTCAGCAAAGAGCCATTTTTCTCTGTTCTCTGATCTCTTCAATATTACATGACATAACTGGTACTATGCAACAGTTTCTGTAGCTCTTACCAGTGTCTCCATGTTCTTGTAGGCATAAGGAAATCTAGGAAATGTTTTTTCCTGCTTTTGTCTCATTATCTTTTGAATGGAAGATCACATGTAGATGATATGCAATTAAATGCTTCTGTAACGTTGCCTCGCATAGCATCCTTTCTGCACAGTACTAGGATGCCGTCTTCAAGTAGGCTACCAAGCCTTGTTAGCAATGCACCTTTTAATATGTCAGCTCTTCCATTTGCTGGTTTCTTCACCCAGCTTACAGTACTTTCTACCACTATCCAAGGAATTTAAATAACAGCTAAACAATACCACCTGGCATTTGTTTCAGATTTTCCCCCTCACCATGTAACTCAAACATGTCAAGACACTGGGTAACCACTATTAACTGCAGTTTTTAGCAGAGAGGAAAAAAAGTTACTTCTACTAAACTGAACTCCTTTGTCACATGCCACAGGGCCTGCCAAAGGCATTATGAGGAGTAAAACACTGAATTCCAGTCTCCAAGATCAATGCTTAATCCATGGCGAGACTGTAAATGGTTATTTGCCTACTGTAACTATTACAAAAAGCTACACAATGTGATTTGCTGAGGAAACATTAGGAGTTTTTAGTTCTTGGCCTTTGGGGCAAACTTATTATGATCTTCAGCAAATCATCACTATATGCCTTGGTTTCTCAGCCTGTAAAATATGGATATCCTATGTATTCACATTCTCACCACAGGACTGAAACTGGTGTTTTCTCCTGGGTACGTTGTGTTAGTTTTAAATTTCTTTTGACTGCAGTGTGAAACTGTTTAATTCACATGGGATCTAGCAGGATTTGAGTTATTGAGCTGAATTATCTCTCAAATATCACTCAGTATTACAAACAACAGCACCAGGCTGCTGAAAATCGTTACATTTAAACAATGTCAATGAAAATAAGGAGCCCGAGTTTGCGTTCTTGCTTGGATGCAACACATGGCTCAGTGCAATCATACCTGACATTGCAGGTCAAACTGGAAGCAAATTTGCTGATAGAGCCATAATGTGCAGAAGATTTATAACAACTCCTAGAACTTCAATTGCATAAACATTTTAAATCAGATGAAGGAAGAAGCAGATTTTCAAGTCACTAATAAATAGCAGCTGACATCTCTGAAATCTGGTAGAAATGTATCTTCCCTACTTCTGTGCTTTTAACAGGACTTTCAAAAGATACCTGCTCCTTTAAATAAATTCATTTTATTTTGCAGTCATGGCATCCATCAGACATATCATTATATCATTCCCATTTTTAATGCTTGTCATAGCAGCAAAACATAAATCAGAGCAAGTGCTACCTAGATAAAACCTCTATGCACAGGTAGCAGGTAAGACATCAACTATTTCTGTTGTTACCAGACTAGCACCAGAAACCTGTAACAACACATCAAGTAAGCTACTTAAAGGCAGGGAAGGAATATGCCATTTAAGTGGAAAGGCCTGTTTCAAGTGTGAAAGGACTGAGCACGCAGTTCAATTTGTTCTATTCCCAGTTCTGTCACTGCTTGCACAAGTTATGTGGCTTTGTCCTTAATAGTCAGTCTTCTGTGCCCTTGTTTACAGATCCGTGTTAGCAACCTATAGAAAGCCTACACACCTGGTTTCCAGACAAAAATAGAAATTGTCTTTCATGTGTTGATCACTATTATATGATTTTATGCAAGTACAACAGAAATTCAATGTGTTATTTAACAACAAAATCCAGAGATTGTGTTCTGTCCTGTGATCAAATGAATAAAAATATTACAGGGGAAAGTGTAAATTTGTGGGGGGTTGATCCTGCTCTGGAGGCAACCAAATTGGAAGAAAAAAAAAAAAAAATCAGTGGTGGTCTCTCATAAGCTCATGTAAGGTTTTTATTTTTAAATAATAATTAATAATAATAGTAATAATAAGTTACAATAATTAATAATAAATAATGTTGTGTGTGATATCAGAAGGCTCAGTGTCACACTGTAATTTGGTTTCTGTTTGCTTCCTTTATTTTGGAATGTTCAGAGATAATTTGTTTAATTTCCTGTTTGTTGTCAAATTCTGTTTGGAACATTCATAAAAAGCAGTGACACTTTTGGGGAAAAGCAAAAAAATAAAACACCCCATGCACATTAAACCCACAGGCCTCTTACCCTGTGTTTTTGGTTTGCTCAGATCTCAGTATCTCTGCTTAGGACTCTGGAGCTGACCCCATGGCATCGGTCAGGAAACTAGAAACAGTTTTCTATAAAGAAGATTTGACATGTTATGCCTTTGTTTTATAGATATCTTATCTTTTGATTCAGTAGTACTACAGTCAAGAAGAATTTTTTATGTAGAATATTTTAGCCTGTATTGCTATTTTTTTTGATTCATTCTGTTTGCAACAATCTAGTCTGCTCTGTGGTGTAGAGCCCAGAAGGACACCTTCTGCACTTCTCATTTGTTGAAAGCTACTATGATGTTTCATTTGTGGTAGAATCACTCTTTCTCTCATGTCCTCTTGTGCTTTCTGAATTTTCTTAAGCAGCATGGAAAGAATGAAAACGAAGCTCTGACATCCATCCTACCCAAAAAAAAAAAAAAAAATCTAAGTTCCCTTTCAGTAGAACCATAGAGAGCTTGCCAGTCAAGTAGCAAAAGTATATAATTCAGAGTGCTTTTGTACCCCTTTCCAACAAGCAGATTGCAAATATGTCCAAGTGCAATAAATTTCTTGTGCTCCGGTGTATTTATGGAAATGGGTAATCAGCACTCAATTTGAAACGAGCTCTTTTTAATTTCGTGTCTTCCCCAATTTCATTCCAGTCTTTGCCAAAGAGGGAGCCACCCCAAACAGCATCATTTTGTCACTGCTGCAGCTGCCAGCAACTCAGTGGTTTAAAATCTAGCTGATGGAGGGACAGGTGAGGAATAGCACACACAACTTTTGGGGTTTTTTAAAGCTCCATTTTAAAATACCACAGGGAAAGTGTTAAAATCACAGTAGAAAAAAAAAAAAAACACAAAACTAGAAGATATGTCTAGACTAGCTACAGCAGCTCCTTGTCTCATCACAGTCTTTCTTTCAGTGCCCTGCAATCATAAAATAAAACTTTGCCTTCCTTACACAGGCAAAGCTGAGTTTGCTGGAAGCCACTGGGGATTAACAGCAACAGGACCCAGTTACGCACTCGAAACCCTCTCCTTCTACATTTCATGGTCTTGACCAACCTCGTAGTAGCAAAACCTTACCCTCCACAAGTTGAGAGCTCTTGAGGCACAGTAAAATGCAACAGTTCTGCTACACACAATAACCAGCAAACAGAGGAGAGCTCTGTATCAGTGAAGGGAAGAGGGGGTGAGGGAGGATATATAGAAAGGAAACTGCAAAAGTCTTTGGAAAGATGAAGGGGG
>VWZE01005346.1:549131-568565 GCA_013396675.1 Eubucco bourcierii
GGGAGGGAAAGAAAGGTTGCAGCTTCTTCAGGAAATTATGAGCAGGAAATTATGATACAGAAATGCCCTGGAACAAGCACTCTTTCCTTCTCCACCCACAGGTGCAAGGTCTGCATGAATCCAGCTCACTAACCCATATAGCCAACAAGGGTTTTCTTAGCCTCGGGTCTCAAATTCATTGCAAACAACGTGAATATCGCCACGGAGTTCTGTGTACATTGGCTCAGACCCATCATGCACAGGGAATGACTTTCAGAGGGCCATGGCTGGGTCTGTAAAGGAAAACATGCATCAAATGTAGATTACTGTGAAGTAAGAGGACTAGAAGCAATTGACCAAAACAAGAAATCCATATTAAATGGAAAAATTATGCAGCATGCAGTCAAAGGAAAGGACTTAAGAATAATTCCTAAAAGCCAGAATCCCAGCTTCTGGCTGCAATTAAAGAAGGAAGGAAAATAAAAAGAAAGTGGTGGGAGATGGGACACAGAAGTTCATTCAGAGTTTAGAAAAATACAAATCCTGTAAGGATGCTGTTGCCTTACAAAGTACCAACCGGACCCTCAGTGGGACAGTCACCATTTGTCACTGGTTCAGAGAGTAGCTTCTCACAGCAACTGCCCTGGAAGTGGTGCAGAGCACCCAGCCAAGACAATGCACATCTAGGGAGGCTGTACTTAAGTGCCATATTCTCTGATATTACTAGCACAAGCACAGCCAGCTACGTGTCTGCTTATATAGCAGATGAGTTTCACTTTTTCCTCCCAATTTTTTTAGCATCTAAAGTAATCAGGATTCTATCCAGGATAGAGAAAATAGGGCTAGGACCTCTCAGGCTCTTTCCATGCCTCACTGAGATAAAAATAAAAGTAGCAACTGCGTTGAGCTAAGTGGCTTTTCCATTCTAACAATCTCCATGCCCTTGAAATTTAGTTTGAAATGGAGTAGCCTGCTATTTCCACATCAAAAATCAATACAATCAACAGGTTAAAACATTCTCAGTTACAGTGAAAAGTATCTGGGGAAATAATACATGATACGTTAACAAACATCTGAGAACTTAAAGGCCATCAGAAAATAGAAAATCTCTTTGTTTGCCTAAGGCAATGACATGGCACTATTGATGAGCACCACATGGAAACTGGAGGAGATAGGGTGTCTATTCCCAGCAATGCCAGTTATCTGCTCTGTGACCTTGGGAAAGTCACTTAACTGTCCCCTGCCAGAACGATTTTTAAAGGGTTCCTTACCTAAAATGGCTCAAGAGCTATACGCAGAAATTGTATTTCTCTTACATGCAGTAATTCTAACCTAGTTCAGAATCCTCTAAACATCAGATGCATGCACACAGTATAACAAAAAACACCTTTTAACACAGGGCTGTTGCAGAGTAGATCTTCCACAGACTGGTTTGCCCTACCTCATCCAAAATGTAGTACAGAAAATATTGCAAAACCATGGTTTAAAAAAATCTAATTTTCATTCACATGAAGCAAAAAAGGAAGCAGCTTAGTATGAATGTGGCTAGACAAATCAGAATGTAGCCCTCCCCAATTGATTTAAGAAGGGAAAAAAAGGAAAAGGGAGGAAGGTGGAACTTTCCTGATAAAATACTGACAATGGTCTGGTTTTAGCTTCTTAATGACTACACTCCCAGATCTTCCAGCTTCCTTAGAGGTCAGATCTAACACACAGCTCACCGCGTTCCTTCAGCCAAGTATCAACTCCTGACTGCAGGATGGAGGGACACATTATCACAAGGCAAGGGGAGGGAAAAGAAGAAGTCCAAGAGAATCCGTTTTCAGGACTGTTTTGGAACATTCATTCTTCTGACCCCTCTTTTCACAAAGTGTCTGTCACAAAGATATGAGAAGGAGCCTTTTTAAACAGTCTGCCACAGTATAGATTGTAAGGTCTGGGAAACGCACATACACCTCTAAGAGGCCAAGTGGGTGTATATATGTGTGTGTAAATAAAGTGGCCTAGTTTCAAACGTCTTTAATAACCAATATTTGGCCAGTTGAAGCCAGTGGATATGAGCTCCCCCTGCTGACTCTCCAGCTAAAGGAATCATCTTCAGATGCTTTCGCAAACACTTTTGATATTGGCTCAAGGTCAAACGAGTGGACCAGCACAAGGATGTTAGTTTAACCAGCGTTGGCAACACGGACCAAAAGCTAGCAATAAGAACATCCCCTGCACTATTTTCATCCCACTGGGGTACTTTTGCAGCAGGCACAAATTCAAATTTCAGTGATTCTGCTCTTGATTTATGTACTAATAGAATCAAATCCTTTTGTACAATCATGCTTCTGAAAAGAGATTAAAAATTACAAGAATATGTGATGTTGTCTCTTATGTTTCTTCATGTTGTTTCCATCAACAACCAGAAGACGAATGTCCATCCTCCTCTGTTGGCTATATTTTAATGCAGTTCTGATTTGGTGGGGGTGTGGGGGGGAAAATGTTTTTTATACCACAGAGTTGTTTGGCTGCAAAGTCAGTTCATCTACTGCTGCATTTCCAGGGCCATTTCTAATGGAACTGCTGACATCTACTGGTTCGAATTGTAAAATACTCAACTGGTAGATTTTCTCATAAAATCCAATGGTTCTGCTTCCATTCTCAAATGATGGCAGAAGAGGCAATTCTGTTGAATTAGCAGAAATAAACCTATTCTTTCTTATTTAGGAGTTCATCTCCTCTTCATTCATTCTTGCAGGCACAGAAGTTTAAAATTTTATCTGCTAAGCACCAAGAATTTTTTCAATATGCAAAACACAAGGAGCATTTGGCTGCCATGAGGACACTCCACCCAGCACAACACAAAAGCATACATTTTGCATTGAAGATTATACAACAACTTTGCAAATCTGACATAGTGCAACATTAGCATCCTCATCCTCTCCTTTCTCAGAATGCTGAGTGGGAATTGTCTCTCTCTCCTATTCCTGAATCTCAGTGCTGCTACTTAGAAGCTCCAGTGCTAAGATGGGCACTTGAGATGCTCTCCATGCAATGCATGTGATGCCAGGGGCTCAGAGAAGATGCAGAAGAGAGGACTGGGGCTGAAATACTTTAGTGAGTGATTTGATATTCCAGACTGATGGGCTAAAAAACAGACTCATCTGCCCTGCTCCTTGCACCTAGCAGCCACTCTTCCACGGTCCAATACTTGGGCCAGGCCAGCAGTTCCAGGTGACTGTGTCCTAGCACACACAATACACATCCCAACTCTGTACACATGCCTTCTCATTACTGTCCTTAGAAATCACACTCTGTCCTTGCTTTTTCCAATGCAAGGAACCGCAGGTGCCAGGTGTGCTCTGAACACAGAGTTAAAGACACATTCACAAGACATGCATTGCCATGTGGTGTTCCAGAGACCTACTTTAGGAGCTCTGGGGCTTTGGCTTGAACAGGAACAGCAGATAGCTTGATAGTGGTAGGATAGAATTACTACACAAGCAGCTTGGCAAATGCCAGCCCAGGAAACTGCAGGTACCCACAAGCCCAGGAAGCAACTCTGACTACGTTGAAACTATTTCTTAAATGGAAGACTGTGGTAATTAGAGACACAGACAGGTACATGAGGATGTTTGGAGACAGAGGTCAAAACCAGTTCATTTATCTTGCAGTAAAACTAGGTAGAAGACACAACTTCCTACATCAAATCCTAAAGTTTTATCTCGAAATAAGCCTTCTCTTTGTATACCCCTAAGGGCAGCAAACCCATTTTTTATTTCTTCTCCAGACATCCAGTCTACTGTTCTCAGCTGCATCACTACTGGCAAATCAGTACCTTTCACTCTCCTTGCCAATACCTGGCCAAAGCATCAGACAAGAAGGAGAGCTATTAAAATATCACTCTGCTCCAAGAAACGTTATCAAAAGCACACAGGCTTCAGTGATAACATTTAACTAGGCTAACATCAAAATACTGGAGCAGATCTAGCTAACAAAAAAAGTATCAGGCAACTAAATTTTATTTCCCTTCCTGTGTTTCCTTTTCTTCACAAATCAAAAAATGGATCTACTCTGCATAATGCAATTATTGTTTCAGATTTATAAGATCTTTATACCTGTGTAGTCTTAAAAAAAATGCATTCAAAACACAGGAAAAATATAGTTTCCACTACTGTAGTTTTCAACACTGGGAGCTGACTCTTGAAACAGTACATTAATATATCAGAATAGGAAAGCACCTAACAACACTAGGAGTGCAGCAGGGTTTGAGATGACTGGATAACACAAACAGAATAACCAAAACCCCACACAGAGAAAGATGTGAAAACAGATGCCAAACAGAGGAAGAAAGCTTTGGCAGACCAGAGGCTGTTCACAGTTCGCAGAAGTACAGAGCAGTGCCTTCCCAATTCAGTTCTGCAGTACATGTATCGAGGGCAGGAATGTAAAAGATTGTGACTAGCAGCCTCAACTCATTTTTTGCCAGAAGAAATCCTTCAAGAGGTGATCTGTAAGATAGAAGCAGTCACTATAGAAAGTCACTACAAATAAGAGAAGCCAGCACAAGAATTCATTCCTTTCCCTTACATCCACAAGCAGAAAAATAAATGGTAGGGTCATCATTGGTACTCTAAGCAGCTAGGCCGTTGAGGAGGGGAATGTAAAAGTGTCTCCAAATGTTTTGTTGCAGAAATGAATTAGGAAGTTGTCAGGTAAAGAAGACTGAAAATTGATGGAAAATGAGAGTGTAATTTTGGGTCAAGGAGAACTGAAGAAAAAAAGCAGTAAGAGAAGAGATAGCCTGATAGATAGAAAATGAATGCACTTTAATGACCACACAGAGACCCATTTCAAACAGTGCTTTATAACCTTCCTACAGCTCACCAGGTCTCAGACAGCCAGTAGAGGATGTACTTGACATGCTGCAGTGAATAGAAAGGTTCAAGCATTAATTAATACACAGTGAGATGTGCCCTGCCCTGAGGGCATTCAGTTTAAATTGGACAAATCCAGAACATGAGAGCAGAAACAACAGAGGACAGAAGAAAGTTGAGTGCTGTAAACTAAGCAAGTCATGCACCTTTAGTTGGGGTTGGTTTCTTAATATCAGTATGCATGGTAGGGTAAGAAGAAAGAGTTAGACAACGTTGAACTAATAGAAACAAAAAGAGACACCACAGATGCCTAAGTTCACTCTATGACTCAAGGTGCTTTTGATCAGAAAAGTGAGTTAGCCACAGAAGTGGCAAAGGCAGGGGAGTAATCATTTTACATGGTAAAATGGCATTTTATTTCTTGACAGTGGTTCAATAGCATCATATTTGTTTACCTAGGGATTCAACTAATGCAGAGACATGCAGCCATTCTCAAAGAGATGTTCAGTCATTTGTGCCCAGTTTGAGAAGAAAGAGAGTCCAAGATGAAGTAAACACAAACTTTTCCAAAGTCAAGAACAATTCAGAAGTTCTGGGTTTAAAAAAAAAAAAACAGCATACAGAAAAAAGACCAGCTGTAACTTTCATTGTCCAAGACTTAGATTCAAGCCCATTCCAAATCCCAGGGTATTTGCAGTATATTTGATGGTGATAAGAGAATATGCCTTAAGATCAGCCCTCAATTAGATACATTATCCTCTGTTCAGAGGCCCATTAAGCACAGTTGCTTTTGCCAAAGATTCAATATCCAAACAGCAAAACAGTTCGAAAGTTTGGAAAGGGATTTAGTGGGAGGCCTTAAAGAATAAATACTATTCTGGATCACTGTGCTTGGGTTTAGTTAAAATAGAAGCATGTCTGCCTAGATTCAGTGTATAAAACCTGGAGAGTTTGTGGTGCGTGCATGGCAGGGCTCTACAGATAATGTAAGGCAGGTGCTGTTATTAATTGGCCATTGCAGTCTCTTATTCAGTTACTTTTGTAGATAAATGTTCTTATGCCATTTGGCTGCATCCACAGCAAGGATAGAAGATTGTCATCATTTCATCACACTAACAAGGCAGTAATAAAAAAGAATTGGCAGTCTGGAAAGAAACTGTAGAAAACGTTAATGGTGGAGCCACAGCACCGATGCCAAATATTTCCAGTAAAGGGATATAATTATTTTCAGGTACTTACTCTATGACAGCAAAAGAAATGGCTAAAAGCTTTCCTTTCTGGATCTTTGCTCCTAAAGCAGCAGTGGCAAGATGTACCCTATGCACACAGCAATGAGCCAGCCTTGGAGCTTCTGCTTCTGGCATCTGCAGTTGGAGTGACATTAGAGACCAGAAGATTATAAAGCTGCTGAGCTTTTCAATTTGAATCACCTGATACTTAACACATCCTTTAAAGCCAAGCATATGGCTAGGAAATTCTGAGCAACTCAAAGTTTTCTCTTTTAATCCTTTGGCTGACTCATGACAAGTGTCTCAGGATTAATATAACAGGACATTGAGGGAGAACCCACTGAATACAAATTACCTGAGTGAGGCTACATGGCATTTCTCCTAACTTTCAAACAAAGAGCTCAGCACTAGTGGTCTGAAATGTGCCTGACACTTGCCTGATTCACCAAGATGCCCACCTTCTACAAGTATATAAAAAACTAGGTGTCCACTGGTGACATTTCTACAGGAGGCAAGTTAGCTTGGGGCCAAGTAGGCATTCAGTAGACACCCCAAGAAGTGATATATTCTCAAAGCAGGAAGAAAAGCAAGTTCTTTTTTCTTCCCCATGAATGCAGAACTCTCAAGGAGAAAACACTGAACATCAAAATATATGACAAAAAGAAAGAAAACCTGCTATAAGAAAATAATCCTGAACCAGATACTGTAAGTTCTTTCTGGGAGCATGTAGTACACAAATAAGGAGATGTGTTTCCAGCATGAAGAGTCTTCCCTGCTAGTTTTCAATGAGGTCTTTTGCTGCAGTGAAGCAGCACTACATTTTTGGGAACACAGGAGCAAATAGCCAAGTGAGACTGCAAATCACTACAGCAGACCTAGCAAACCTTACTAGCCTCAGGCTTAGAAATAGAATAAAGCAGATCTCACCCCAAAGCACTCCCTGGAAATGCTCTGCTGGTGACAAGGCTGAGTTTATCCTATTTTTAGCTTTGTTGGACTATCTGAAGTACTGGACAAACCACTTGAAGGCTACATCTTTACTTCTTAGCAGTAAAATGGGCATGCTTGCCCTTTGCACACTGTGTTTCAGGGCCTGATTGACACATTCACACGTACAGTCACAACTACTAGTGCCCCATTCTTTCAGAATATTGTCATGTCTTAGAACTCCCGAGTTTCCACTTCTTTTCAGGCCATCTGCAAAAGTATACGTGGATATAAAATTTACTCCTAAACAGTGGGAGAATGGCTGTGTTCAGAAATTCATCTGGACTCCTTTACTTTCTCTCCTTCCTCTACAACTTCCTAAAATAAGTATAGACTATGCCTCAGGAAAACAAAGCTATTTGAAAAGAGAACATCTGCCATGGTGCTGAGTCAATACAGACAGACAAAATAAAATAAACTAAACTACACTGCATCTGTGGCAATGTGGTTTTTTTCCCCCTTCCATCACAATATCCCCAATGCATAATGCCTTGGCAACAGTTTAGTAAACAACAGTTCAAGCATGTGTTTCAAAGAAATGCATCCAAACACCAAAGTCATTAAAACAATACACTAATTCCTGCAGTGGGGCATCCACACAGCTGCTATTGCAGCACTTCACTTTGGAACTATCTCCTCTGCCTCCATCAGGTTCCTCTTAGTCATCTGCCTCTAAGCACTTAGAGGGTTGGACTGCAAAAAGGTGCAATAGATATTTATTGCTCTTAGCAGCAACAGTAAAGGAAAAACGCCCCCAGAGCTCTACCATCTTTTGCTAGGCATTAGTAGAGAAGTATTGTTCATCTTTTCCAGTGACAACAACAGGTTTATAGAGACTATTCATTGCCATTTTCACAAGTTTCTCTCCATCCCAGTTGTTTTCACAGCATGGTGGAGGGTTATCTACACTTGGAATTTATGCTGACAAATCATAAACAACTTAAAGAATGCAAGCCAGCATTTAATTCTTGGTCTACACCGAGAACATCCTACTTGTCACCAACATAACCCTAAAGAAGACAGTCAAAATGCTTGTTCAGTGCTAGAATGTTAACTATGACAGCTCTCATTCACTCTAACTTCATCAGAGCATGCACTGACATAGACAATACAAAGTTACAGTAAATGCAGCCTCAGGAACATCCAGAAATACCGAATAAAATAACAACACTGGCTTTCTGACCAAGAAATTCAAGCATTTGGATCAGCCCTTCAAACTTCTGCTTCATTTGAGTCTGGAGAGAGTTCTGTTTATCTGAAAGACACCTGCAGAAAAAAAAACAAAAAACAAAAAAAACACCACACACAACACACCACACACAACTCCCTGCTTTTTGAAGTGAGAAAACCATGCCATGTGTTCAGCAGCAAAGTTTAAAAATGGCAGCTTTGTGAATGTTCTGAACCGTAAACTGGTTTTGTGAATATTATGAAAAGCAAGATGTACATTAGCAAATTGCAGCATTCATACTGTGTGAAAGAGAATTTCTACAGCTGTAGGCCGGTACTTTTGATCTGCAAAACTTCAGTAGAACAGTTTTTCACAGGAACAAGGCAAATTCTTTTTAAAATCTTTCTTTGCTTTGGGAGAGGGCCTTTAGAAACTAATAAGCTCAGTTTTATTGTTCTCCTCTTACTCTGTAAAACCTTCTCATGGACGTAAAGGACTTTTCACTGGGGCATAAAGCAGAACTCCAGACATGGCTGAGCTAGCACCTAATAACACTAACTCCTGTACAGAATTTCTTACGACTTTGTACACTGTCTTTTATTCTCTACACCACTGAAAAGAGGGCAGGGCACTGTTTCAGCCTGTTCCCTGTAAATCTTTTGGAGGCTGAGTCATTTTTTTAGGTTTTACACTTTATTTTTCTCTGCCCTGCATCTCCTGGCAGAGGGAAGGGTGGATGAGACCCTCCTCTCTGCTATTCTGTCTGAGACCCTCCTCTCTGCTATTCTGTCTGACTGCATCAGTGAATTTTACACAAAAATCAAACTGAGGAAAAAAAAGATGGACAAAAAAAGGAAAATGTATAGTAGGGACACAGATTACAAATCTTGACACTAGCAGTTGACACTTTATGGGGCAGAATACAATTTAGATGTCAAAAAAAAATAATAAATTTGTGCCAAAATAGAATAATCTTTTTTATTACATCTTTCCTATCCATAAATAACTTTATTAGAGGAGCTTTTAGCACAATTGAAAAAGAACTACATTAGACTAGAATTATCATTTAGATCAGTTTCTTTGCACTTCTCTACCAGCATAATCTATACTGATCCTTGCAGTCCCTTCCAACCGTGAGTGATTCAACGATTCTACACTGGGTACAAGTAACTTACATTTGAGCCTTATCTGTTGATGTTGGAGAAGTGGTAAAGAGAGACATTGTGGTAAGGATCATACTTGGTATCTTCACAATAGTTTTATATAGATTAACTTTATTAGTGACATGAAACTGTATAATAGGCATTATAATGAGAGGAAATCACAGAAAGATGTTTTTAAATGCTTTTGTATGCATTTAGATCAAGCATCTCTGAATTTTTATCATGGTATGTGTGTCAACTGCTGCCTCCTAGGAGGTATTCAGTGCTGAACAGTATGGGACCTGCATCCTCAGATCTAAACACAAAACCAGAAATCTTCACACTAATGAAGTAAAAGCACTCTGACAGAAAACTCTAAAAGGTACTTACATAACTGCATCATGTAAGCCCTTTTCACAAAGGATTGCTACAACTAAAAATATGGATTACAGCCTTCAAGCTTTGCTTTGATTTCTGAAAGCCACCAGTTATCATCATGGCTGTATTTTAAAATTTACTTTAAAACTTTTTGTCATTGACTACTTCAAATTGAAAAGTATCCTTGCTTCTTACTCTTCTATTAGAGAAAGATCTTTGCATACTAATAGAGCTGTCTTTACAATGGGCTTGTTATGCACAACATTTCTATCCTGTGTTCTTCTTACATTGCAAGAATACAAGCACAAGTAACTTTGCTCATACAAGCAGTGACAACAATCAAACAAAACTGCTCATCAAATATACATACTGCACATCCAGTGCTTGTAGGACTGAAAAGTTGATCTAAAGTATTGACTAATAGCAGCAAACATTTCTTCTGTTGTGAAATACAAATAAATAATTGATGACAAATCATTTGGCTATTTTACATATTTTTTTTACCAAAAAAAAAAAAAAAAAGTAGTTGGATTTAATGGCATACCCATTATTAAAGTTTCCAGAATTGTATGGAATTTCTGGCTAGCAACAGATTTCCAAAAAGTGAAGGAACAAAAAGCCTCACTGGAGGTAACAAACCTTTAATTAAACTTGACCTTGAAAGCTATAAGAAAAATACACTGCTGAGAAGCCACTTCATCATCACAAGAGAAGTAGATTTGGTGTTTCATATACCTGCTCAGATGGCCAGACCAGTGTTCTTTACATGTTCTCTGTAGTAATTGCAAACTATTCCTACTGCTATCAAGAGCCCATGGAAGCAAAAAAAAAAAAAGTCCAGGTACCTCTATTTTAAGGAGAGAAGAATTTTCAGCCATTTTCTTTGCAGTAGCTAAATGCCATCTCACAAATATCACAGCTTTTTTTTTTTTTAAAAAAGTGTGACTTGAAAAGGTGTGCTAAGAGTAAAAGTGTATTATTTACCTGCACTACCACCACAGAAGCCATTCTAATAAAAACCTGAAACATGTAGACTCATTAGTAAAGACAGAATGGAGTTCTACCTACCAATTCTGGGCCTATTCAAAGGTTAGGCTCAATTCAGAGTCAGTTTGTTTAAAAACCCAGCCACAAATGGAGTTTGCTTCCTTCACTGTTGGGGTAGCTAAACAAGGAGAAAGAATAGATCACAACAGTACTTCAGCTATTTTAACAGAATCTCTATCTTCTTAGCCATACAAAGTGTAGTAAGTTTCCCCCCTCCTCCTCCTTTTTTTCCATATAGTGAGGAGATGCACAAGAGCAGGATAGGTTTCTATTTTCGGCTATGACTCTGTCCCACTTACAGTGATACTAAATGAAGGACTTCAATCACAGAAGTGTTGGGTCACACACACAAAAAAAAATATATATATATATATATATAAATCACTACAGTGTTTTAGAGTTTCATACACTTAAAAAAAACCAACCTATTGCTATTTATTTTTCTACCTTTCTTTCCTTATTGTTTTGCATTCTCAAGAGCACAAAATCTTGCTAGCAGATGCCAAAGCAAGGCAGAGGCAAAGCTGTAAGTCATTCTCTCTCTTAAATTGAAGTAGTGGAGTAAGAGGCATCATTAGCATAAGTGGAAGAGTCAACAACTTAAAGTGGCTTAAAAACCTTCTAAGTTTACCAAAAAAAATATTTCACAGGGAAATGAAAAAGGCACATAAAATACTGAAAGCCATAACAATGTCTGCCAGAATCTAGATGCAAATATATTTAGGATTGGTTCCACTTTATGTTTGTTTTAGTTCCGCTGTAATGCTTATATTTGCCTGGAGCTGACTCACACTGCTTCTGAAAGGAAACAAAGTTTAACATCTCAATTGAAGAGTGCAATCTGCCCAGAGACTGGATCTCCACGGCTTTTACTGACCAAGGAAAATGATCTGATTTATAAAATGCTTGACATCTCTAAGAGCTTCTCCACAGGCCTTGCCTGGGCTGAATTAGCTGTAGCAGATAATTCTGCAGAAATGTTTAGCAAGCTTATTAGACTCCTGCACAGAGGGGAAAAAAAATGTAAAATATAAAAGAAAAAAAACCCAACCACACCACTATTGTCACAGCTATTGAATCATGCATGTAAAACATTTCCCAGTAAAAAGATGACAGTCGAGTGCTTTATTGCTTTTTGATTCTGTCACCAGCCTCAGTTTAATTCAAAGTTTATTAAAGTAAATAGAGTCAGAAATATAATAAACTCATAAAATTCAACTATTTTATGCATTCTCTTGAGAGGGTGCTTAAGGACAAGGTATAGCTTCTCAAGAGAAGATAATGGCTGCTGCATTGCTTTACTATAAAACATGACTCATTCTACAAGTTTCTTAAAAAAAAATATTAATTGGAAAAAAAAGTAAAAAAGAAAGAAAAAAATACTAAATGAGAAAAATAAACTACCCAAAAAATCATCTTGTTTGAGATCTAAACTAAAGTTGAGCTTGCTAAGTGCTTTCCTGCTATTTAGTCAGAGTGATCTCAGCAAGACTCAGAGCTGGGCTCAGCTGTGTATGTCATGTCCCAACAGAAATGCTCCTGGTCTCTGTCACTTCTTTTCAAGTTTACAAAGACCAGCACCCTCACCGGTGCTCAGCTCTTAGCTGTGGGCACCCAAACTCAAGCGCGCATTAAAGTTGCTAGAGGTTATGCCTTCAACTGCGATGTTGTCAGGACAGGTGGGAAGAAGGCTTGCTCTACAGAAAGGTTTCAAAAGCAACATGAGAATTTTTCCACAGGCCACCTCCTCCAACCACAAATCTTTGCTCGTTTTTGTCCACAGCCAAAACACACACCAATATAAGACTACTCCAACTTCAGTGATAACATCTGAAGGTGCAGGTGGGTGCATCTATTTGTCTGCCATCACCACTCCAAGGTTTCTTCTCCTGCTGAGGATTCCATTAATATGTAAATCTTTGCCTGACATCTGAATTTTTCAAAATAATTTAGCATCCCCTTTTTCTCACCTGCAGGGTAACTCCCTTTTAAATGTTAATTAGGCATTTGGTGGCTTAGCCTAAAGTGTTACATTCAGAACAATTCATCAGTTTCCCTCACCTCTCTGTACCCTCATTTACGTCTCAATCATCATTTTAGGGAAGATTGAACTGTCTTCGATTCTCTTCCACTGAACTTGATAGTCTTAGTTACTGATTACAAAGAGATACAAAATAGAATCATAGAATCAACCAGGTTGGAAGAGTGCTCCAAGCTCATCCAGCCCAACCTATCACTCAGCCCCAACCAATCAACCAGACCATGGCACTAAGTGCCCCATCCAGGTTTTTCTTCAACACCTCCAGGGATGGTGACTCCACCTCCCTGGGCAGCTCATTCCAATGCCAATCATTCTCTCTGTGAGGAGCTTCCTAACATCCAACCTAGACCTTCCCCAGCACAACTTACAACTGTGTCCCCTCATTCTCTTGCTGGTTGCCTGGGAGAAGAGCCCAACCCCATCTGGCAGGTGATAGGAAGGTTTTGTTGTTGCTTTTTGGAGGTGGACTGCACAATTTCACTTCTGGATTTACCATTCAGTCACAAGAAAACCTGGATTCCACCCTAGTCTTGTAAAAGAGCAGCAGTCGTGAAGCTCCACATCCAAGCAAGTGCCACCTCCTTAAGACCAGGCTGTCAGATATTCTTTGCATACTCTTGGTGATATCTTGGTTCTACTGCTCAGCAAACTCCCATCTGCTTTGACAGGGTGAGGATTTTATCCTGTGTGGTTTGCCTGTAATATGGCCATGACTCACATTGCTTCAGAGTTTGAATAGTTCCACTTAATATATTAATGTATATTTACTATGTTTACACTTTGAACTAAGAGATGCCAGGAGCTCTTAAAATCTTGTAAAATCTGACAGCTTGAATGTGAGTAGTGACAAGCCTACACATAACTGCTGAAAATCCTTGAGTAATGTTTCCTTCAGCTTCAGAACCCTTCCTGCACCACAAGGAGATTCAGACAGCACAACACTGGCTAACTAAAGTCAGTACCATCCAGCTGCTCCTGCCTGGCAGGGGCTCAACCACAGAAAATAGTATAAATTGAACAGGAAAACTAATGTTTGTTCTGTCAGCTGCACCTGCCTATCAAATCATGCTGCCCATTAGAGGTTATTTTCCAAAATCTCTTAACCTAATAAACTGAACAGACACAATGATATTTATACTGCTATGAAATACTGCAGCCTGTCACTGCTGGAATACTTCACTATCAAATCTACCAGTTAGCTCCCATCTCCAGAGGATTTTAACTCATGACAGAAGTGAATTGGAAAGGCAGATGTTTTTATGGTGGTTTTCACAGAGAAACAGATCCCACATCAGAGCACAGGATTTGAAAATAACATCCCCTCTCTCACAGTTACATAAGAATTAAGTGTCTCCATTAAGTGCTTGCAAACCACATGATCCAACAGGCACAGAGCAATTGGTTTGCGTAATTCGGTATCGGCGTACACACGCGCATGCAAAACAGGTTTGTTTTAGTCTATTACACAAAATAACTGCCTCAGATGCTGTTATGGGCACTCATCTCTGACATGGGACATTTAATTCCCCATCAGAATCAATTAACTCATGGTTGAGACGACGACTGCAGGGAATACTAATTAATAACTATTAATTAGTCAATTAAAGGTTGGGACAGCCTGTCAGCCTCTGTCTCAGGTGAGTGTTATACAATACAAGGCTCACTGGAACAACCAGTTTGAAACTAAGCACATTTTCCTTTTGAGGAAAGTAATTAATCTGCTGCTTGTAATTCTGTTCAGTCTCTTCATTAAAAGCAACATTTGTCCTCCTCTGCTGAGGACTCTGCCCAGCAGATAACCTTCCTCGCTGTGCTCACGTGCATCACACCACCTCAAGATGCACAACTCCGGTCATGGTCCATTACAACATGATTAGATCCTGCAACTAGGGGAAGTATTACTTAACCAGTTGCCACAACTAAATGCTGGGCTGTAATGCTGCAGCACTGCTAGAAGCTCAGCCTGCACACTGAGACACAAGGAGACACTAGTTTGTCTGCGTACCAGCTTTGGTTTGTGTGTGTATCAGCTTGGAAGGGCAAGTTGTTTCTCCTCCAAGAACCAGCACTTGACAGCTCAGGAATTTCTAGCCTCACAGCAGGAGGTTCAAAACCTTCAAAACCCAGATGAGGCCATCGACTCTCAGATCTTCTTCCAAAAAAAAAAAAAAAAAAAAAAAAAAAGAAGCCACCTTCCAAAAATCTGGAAGGATGTTTTCTGCACAGCCTTGCTCCCTGAGCTGCTGCACACCTGCAGAGCAACAAGAATGGTTCTTTCAACAAGAGCATTAAAAGGACATCGACAAGGATGCTTGTCAGCATCCCAAAATAGGGGAAAGCTGTAACGTAAGGACAGAAGCCCAAAGACTGCCAAAGTTCACCAGAAATTTGGAGGCAAGGGGAATGGAACAAAAATAATCCACAACTCAAGAACACATTCTCCACATTTTTTCCTACATGACTTCATTAAAGCAGCCTTTAAAATAGAACACATGAAACCCAATTGGATAACACATGAATGAGAGCAACTGCCATATACTGCTTCTGCAGAAATTGTGTGTATGCTGTGTAAAGGAGTTAAAGAATAGAAACTAATGAGTTCTACTTATTATTTGAGGACATAATCCTAATAAATTCACTGGAGAAAACCATGTTGAGAACAGGCAAAGAGGGCAAAACCTCTGACCCACGATCAATTCATGTAAATACCCATTGCACCACTGCACAGTTATGCAATTACAGCACAGAAGGGAAAAAAGCAGACACCAAAACCACTCCAAAACAACAGCACTTGCAAAGCCTTCCTCCTTTATGAAGGCATTTGTGCAGTTCCTGCCAAGGAAAGATAGCAAGGAATAGATAACCTCTATTTCCTTCTGTGCAAAGACAACAAATCAACTTCAAAATATTTTTTGGAGTGCATTATTATCCTGCCCAAGGTTAACAATACAGAAAGCAAGGGTGGCCAAGTCCTATATGCTACACCATTCTCTTGGGCTATTCCAAATACTCTCTAAATGATCCTGCTCAATTCTGTTGTCTAGGTGAAGACTACACATTCTTGGTCCTTCATTATACAGGTTTAGGACCATCTATCAAAATTGTATCAGAAGTTTACTCCCAGAAGCACATAATGCACACACTGATAGACTCAAAATGTTTGATCTCTATTTAGTGAAACAAAAAAAAAAATTAAAAAAAAAAATCACACCTCCAAGCTAACAACTTTGAAAATTTCAGACATACTTAAGTGTGGGACCCACTGGATTGGGAGCACTGTGATTATCTATCACAGAGAAATGGGTCATGGTTATCTGGATACAAAATAGCTAGGACTTCTCAAAATTTCTGGAAGCAATAAAAGTCTTTATTTAAAGCACAGAAGCAAAAGAACAAAGGGAAGAGGAAATTAAAGTAAATCTTGCACCACTGGGCTGGCACAGACCACTAGATCAATGCCAGCACACAGCTCCACTGTATGGGAGCTCTGCATTCTGATCACTAGCAGTCTGCATGCAAATGCATTACTAAAGGAAGAACAAAGAACAAAGAGAGAAAGCAAATACAAATGCATATGCACAATCATTCAATTTGGGCTTATTCATAAAAGGAATTTCATTCCTTGCTTCCTCCTCTGAAAGGTTGCTCCCAACGTGATGGCTCTTTCTGCATTTGCAATATAGCAAATTTCAATGATCCACAATTACACATTCACACACATGCACCAAGGATGCTGCATCCATCTCTACTTACAAATAACAAAAACTGATTTCATTAGTTCAAAGACATCACACTTTTTTCTAAACACACCTTCAAAGAAAACATTTTCTAACAGTAATCTTTTCTCTTGTCAGCATTGCAGTACGCACAGGTTCCTGGGCTGGGGTGGAGGGGAAGTAGTACAAGGTTTGGGGACATTTCTGAAGTACTGAAGGATTCCTCCCTCCATTATCACTGATAGCTGGGCTTCCTGGTATTCCCTAGTGTCTGCAAGTCTCTCTTAGTCACTCTATCAAAGGCCACAAAGCTTAATTTCTGAACAAACTGTCAGCTTTTGACAGTATCTCCATAATAGCAATTCTTTTTTAAATTAATAAGATTAGGGAGAAGAATTTTGGTTGTTCGGCGTTTTCAAAAACATCAGGGATGTTGGCATTTTCAAAAACATCAGGGAATTCAGCTCTCATTACACTCTAGACATTATTTTGTATTTCATAAAGGTACATAAATGTTACTCATGCATCTACAAATAGGAATGAGCTAGACACTAGTCAAAAAAAAAAAATCACAACAGCAAAAGTACAGTTCATGCACTCCAAAACAATGACCTTCAGGACAGGTCATATCTTTCCATGAGGCTAAAAGTAATGTAGATTACCAGGTAAAGTACATCCTACGTCTACGCAGTGTCTGTGTTGTGCTTCTACTTAGCCAGCAACTGGTAAAACAGTTTTGGGATCCTAAGCCACAGCCTCCTAGCTTTATAATTTTTTAGCTTCTGCGTCTACTGTAAGAAATACCTTTGCCACAAAATTCTGCCTTGACACACGGACATAGCATGTGCTGCCAGCACAGTATCAGCCCCTCACACAGAGGCTATTCCTTCCCGTCCTCTGGACACAGTGGCAATAACACAAGGACCTGCAGTGCATCCTCTGGATAACACAGGGGGAATCCCTCTCCAAAGAGCCAGAAAAGAAACTAAATGAAAGTAAATTTTGCTGAAGAATCTTACACAAAGTCAGTGATTAAAGCCAACCCAAATAATCAGACATTTTGTTTTCTCTAGTCATCAAACTACTGTTCAGATTATCTTCAACATGTGAAAAGATTGAATGTTGAGTTTATTAATTTACTTTTTAATAACTGACTGTGTGATGCCCCATTTGTTATGTATGCCTCTCACACACTGTTGCAAGAACAAATACAAGTTTTAATATTGTTTATGTTGCTACTGCTTGAAAATTAATAGCTTTTCATACATCTTTTGACTTCCTAGTGGCTACAAGGAAGAAAAAAAAAAAAAACACACCTTAAATATATTCCAGGCTAAGTGTCATTTAAACTGCCTCTGATATACATGTATTATAGTAAATTACCATAAACATGCTATGCAGTGATGGAGACAAATGCCCAAAGAGAAAACTCATGTAAACAAGATAAGTAAAACTGTCTTATACATATTTAAGGGGATCCATAAATGAGACCTAGTCATAAACTTGACAAAGGTAATAGAAGATATATGTTAAACTTCATTGCTATAAAAGTCAGGTTAAAAAGGTGATATAAATATTTTAGTCTTTTATCCAAGACACTATCATTAAAGATTTAGTCCCACTTCAACTGCTTTGGGGGGATTTGGAAGGGTTGGGTTTTTTCTTTTTCAATAAACTTTTGTACCTTCTGTCAGTTAGTTGGGGTTTGGTATTTGTTTTGGGTTGTGGGGTTTTGTGTTGTTTGGTTTGTTTGGGGTTTTTTTGTTTGTTTTTTTTTAGTTCTGCTTAGCTTGTTAAATGTTGCTGTGTTGTATACAGCTATATATATGCCATATACCCAGAGTTGCTAAGAGATAGCTGCCAGTTCTCTGATGAGAAGGCTCCCAAACCCAGGGGTCAATCTTCTATTAATCAGTAATCTATGTTAGTGGCATTATAGTTGATATCAACAGACCACTTCTGTGATGGCAGGGTAATTTCCTTCTCAGCCCAAGGGAGGTCTCAGAGCTGTCTTCCACCTACTCTTCAAGGTCCTGACCTACAGCTGATCCAGTTCTGTGCAGGGGCCCTGGACTGGGTGACTTCCAGAGGCTGCTCTGCAATCCATGTTCCAGAGTTGCTCTTTCACCTGCCAGAACATACACTGGGTGACCTCCCAGCACTGCCTTGCCCACAACCCCCCTGAACATTGTTTGACCCTTCGGGTTCAGATGTTTAAATGCTTTTTGGTCCTTCTGTCATTTCTCCAGCCCTAACCTTAATCAAGTCTCAGCAACTGTAATGAAGAACCATCCTACAGAACAGTGGATGTAGCATAGATGCTGCAGCTATAGGCATGCAAGACAACATGTCCTACTCCTCCCCACTGTCTTCTGCAAAGCTATTAGCTTCAGGAGCAGCTCCTTCTAACAGAGCACAAAAACAGCGTGGTGAGCAATAGTTCTCTTGTCAAAAGACTGTGACTTGCTCATGGCTTTGTACTATTTGGTGGATTTCCTAAATTCCCAGGTACTCAAATACCACATTTCTCTGGGAACCTCATTGCATTCAACTTCTGCTTCCTAGAGTTGCAAAGGTTTTAAGTCATGGCAGAAGGACAGAAAGGTCCAGTAAAAAGTCCAAGAATTACTTTTCGAAAAGGAAAAAAAAAGCAGCCTACAAGAAACTGTGGAAGCACTTTTTGAGATATTAGGTAGTGATAGGACTGGGGGAATGGAACAAAGCTAGAAATGGGTAGATGCAGACTGGATGTTAGGAAGAAGTTCTTCAGCATGAGGGTGGTAAGACCCTGGAAGGGGTTACCCAGGGAGGTGGTGGAGGCCCCATCCCTGGAGGTGTTTAGGGCCAGGCTGGATGAGGCCATGGCCAGCCTGATCTAGTGT
>VWZE01005346.1:568658-596988 GCA_013396675.1 Eubucco bourcierii
AAAAAAAAAAAAAAAAAAACACACACCAACACACACACACTTCCGTTCTTAAGAATCAACCTCAAAAATTGTTCCTTGGCTTCTAACCTTTTTATAAGTTAGCCATTCCAGATAGCACCAGGTAGAAATACAGATCAGTCTTGTAGTCTTGAATGCTCAACATCCCGATTCAGATACATAGTTGTCACTGTTTTACACCAACATCTGCCCCAGCTCAATTCAATGACAGATATTTATCCTTAAATAAATAGATTCCTCTGAGGTGTGTAACTTCCATGTGCAACGTGGAAGTAGCTGTTAATGCTTGTTACATGCACATTTAAACACTGTGTAGCTGTTGATCTTGGGCCCAGTATGCTGTAGCCACCTTTAAATTGGGGGGGGGGAAAAAGTTCAGTTAATTTCTTGCATCTAAAAGTTTCGGGTAGGTCTTTATATTCTACTTATTAACATACAAAAGTGCCCTGAAACACTGAGAGCACATTGGTATTTAGGGCCCTGCTCTCTTGCTCCATCTCTCAGCAATATCCTCATCAATTCAGCTCAATTTTCAAGTGTTGCACCTCTCACTCTCAGCACCACTCCTGATAATTGCCTAACTCTGAAAGCCAAGCAAGGATTTTTCTGGCTTATATATTAGTAGCAGTAGACTCTGTGAAATCAGAGGTTTAGTTAATAAGCCATCAGGGCAGTCTGAGCTGTCACTACAGCCCTGGCAGAAGCAATAACACTGATTCAGCCAGGTAAGTAACAGAATGTAACCCTGAATACACCAAGGTAGTAGAAATCTATAGGGTCAGAAAAAACCAAACTGCCATTCACCAGCAATTGCTTTAAGAGTCAGGAACCACAGGAAAAGATACTAACACTCAAAAATATTTTTAAACATTTTGCCAACACAAATCTCCTAACATTTTAAAATGAAGAGTTGAGAGGAACTTTTTTTGCCTTTTTCTTGTTTCAAGTTTTTCTAACAATTTGAGACAGAACCAAGGCCCTCAATCCAAATATTCTCATGCTTCTAGCTTTTCCTAAGTCAGAAATTGTACCTTGTGCCTGCGATCCATCTCTGCCCTCAGTGACTGTCCTGTCATTTCCTGCATTCTCTCTCAGCCTGCTTGCCAGTCTGGTTATTTTCTCTTCATCAGCTTTTTCTTATTTTTTGGGGAGAAGAGGCCATTTCATTTTCCATCAAGCCTCTTCTCTCTTCCATTGATTCTTATTCTGTATTTTTCCCTTTTGCCCTCACACAGCACTACACACATTTTCCTCTCCATTAAGTTAACTCACAATTCATCAAGATTGTGCACTCCAGAGCCAAACAGACATGAAGCTGTTTTAGAAGAAAAGGCAAGGGTTGCTTCAGCTTGCTAATAAAGGGTATCAATCCCCCTCCCTTTTAAATAAAACAAGTTGCAAGCTTCTCTTAGTCACACTAATGAAAACATTTTGCCAAGTTTATCCCCAGCATGAGTCCCAGACCAGAAAGTGGAGGAAGAGGAGGATAGAGCATTGAGAACAATGGACCTATAATTTTAGTTAATGGATATTACTTGTGAGAAGAACTGAGAACCTTTTTGAGCTTAGAATAGGTTAACAACATGCACTACTGTACTTGAAGAGGGTCAAGACTCTCATTCTAGGAGGCACATGTAATGGCTCTGCAATGTTTTCATGAGGTCAGCACAGAAAACGTCTCAAAGTCTTGGGGAGAGGTTGAGGATTTTATTCCATTACTGAAAGGGTTTTATACATTGAGTGAGGAGACACAGCTAACCCAAACATCCTCCTTCATGATTTCTCTCTCATTCCCCCAGAGTAACCACTGCTGACAATTATCACAAAGTACTCACCTAACTGAACGGTTCTCTAGTCTCATGTGGTGACTCAAGCGGCACAGTTTTCACTAACAGCCATACATGCTCCCAGTACACACTCTGTAAGCTGCTTCAGGAGATTAGGGCTTTGTTTCCAAGGATGGAAAAGGAGTTGTTTGCACACAGCTGAGGACTGCATTTTTAAGTCACTTCAACCTTCTGCTAACATTACTTCAAGAACTTAAAATCCATTCCTCACCACCACCACGAAATCTACTTTCTCAGTTCCTTCTTTATCTGCTCCTCTCACCAGCAGATGGAGACCCTGGAAAGGTTCCAATGCCAGCTATGCTGCCCTTAACTTGCTCTGCAGTGTTTACGTATTCTTTACCTTATATGTCTCAAGGAAGATGATTTTCCCCGCTTTCCACCAGGAAGGTTACTCAACATAAGCCTGCTAAAGCCAATGTGCATCCTCTGCTTTTCCATCACCAAACTCCATACAAGCCCATACCTCTCAGAGGGCTTAAGAGCAAAAGAGAGGAGGTAGAACTGAATTAGTTCCTCTCACACCTCACTGTTCTTCTGAATCTATACAGTGCTCAGGTCCCAAGTTACAGATGCAATATTACAAGCAAGAAAGATGCAACCACCTCAGCTTCACCTGATGTCTCTCCTCCCATCTCCAGCTATCATTCCACACCAATAGTCTCAGTTACTGCTCTTAATGCCTTATTCTCCTTTATTCCTGCTGGATATCTAATTTGCCTGCATTCTGAAATAAGATGACATATTATCACTAGTTAACACAAGTAATGATTTCTCTATCTCTCCTGAGGAGTATATTTTACACATGCTTCCTTTTCTGCAGCTCAGCAGGATAAATCTTTAAGAATGACTGAAAAGAGAAACAATATGGTCTACAGGAGTCTTTATACTTGATTTAAAAAAAAAGACAGACAGGATGGGGGAGGGGAAGCTAAGTGACCATCAGAACAGAGGCTCTTAACACCTTATTTGCCACCCTGTTGGAAAGATACTGATTCGGCATGTGGACTGTTCAGTGGATAAGGAATTGGCTGCATGGTCATATCAAGAGGATAGTGGTTAGTGGCTCAAAAGTCCAAACAGAGATTAGTGACAAGTGGTGCCTCTCAAGGCTCCATGCTGGGATCGGTTCTGTTTAGTATTTTTATCAGTGATATAGACAGTGGGATTAGTGCACCATCAGAAAGTTTGCAGATGACACCAAGCTAAGTGGTGCTGTTGATATGCTAGAAGGATGGGGTGTCATCCAGAAGGTCCTGGACAAGGAGAAGATTTGAGCCCAGGTAAACCTCATGACATTCAAGAAGACCAAGTGCAGGGTCCTGTACCTGGGTCAGAACAATCCTCATTATCAATGCAGGCTGAGGTGATAAAAAGCAGCCCTGAGGTAAAGGGTTTGGGAGTTCTGCTGATAAGGAGTTGGACATGAGCAGACAGTGTGCACTTGCAGACCAAAAGGCCAAATGCATCCTGGGCTACATCAAAAGAAACACAGCCAGTAGATCCAGAGAGGTGATGATGTTACTTTGCTCTGCTCTGGTGAGACCTCACCTGGAGTACTGCATAAAGTTCTGGAGCCCTCAATGCAAGGATGACATGGACCTGATGAAGAGGGGTCAGAGCAGGGCCATGAAGGTGATCAGGAGGTTGAAACACCTCTGCTAAGAGGACAAGCTGAAGGAGCTGGGGTTGTTCAGCCTAGAGAAGAGAAAGCTCTGGGGAGACTTAACAGCAGCCTTCCAGTACCTGAAAAGGGTGTACAAGAAGGCTGCAGAGGCACTGTTTACAAAGTCCTGTAGTGACAGAACAATGGTTTGAAACAAGAGAGGAGTAGATTTAGATTGGATTCTAGGAACAGGTTCTATTACCATGAGGGTGGTGGAACACTGGAAGAGATTGCCAGTGAGATAGTTGAGGTCTCATCCCTGGAGATACTCAAGGACATGTTTGACAGGGCTCTGAGCAACCACATCTAGTGGAGGATTGTCCCTGCTCACTGCAAGGCAATTGGACTCAATGACCCTTGGAGGTCCCTTCCAACCCAAACTATGATTCTGTGATCCACGAGTTCACAACTGTCAAAAATATCAACTCACCTTAATGAGACCATGTAAATATTCCTTCTAATTTAAGTGCAAAACATGAGCTGTGATGATAATCTAAGTTGTTGTGGTTGGGTGGTTTTTTCAAATGATAAAAAAACTCTTCTTGGTTGTTTTCTGTCTTCTGACAGTTTTCAAAAGAGAGACTGTACAATGGCAGGGAATAATTGAATTGTGAAGACAGAGGCACAGATGGATAACAACTCTCTGTCATTTGTTCCTGAAACTTCCTAAATGAAATTCACATCAAAATGTGAAAATCTGTAAAGCATCATTAATTTCAGGGGATCAGAGCACGATTTTAAGCAGGAACTATGAAATAGTTTCTGTGTGTACTCTTCTGATGTCTTTCCTATTTCATCTAATTAACAATAAAACAGATGCCCCGTGACAAAAATCAGCTTTTTTAATCCAATAACACTCTAACAATCTAAAAATGTCAATCCCTCCACATATGTAAGTTAAATGTCACTTAAGACAGTTGATACAATTTAGTCATAAAAGTATTGATGTTGGCTAAGTAGCTACAGGAGTACAAAAAACCTCTACCCTTCAACATCAGAGGTCTGTAGTGCAGTGATCATTTGGACTAACTGTTTGCAGTTCTTAAAATACAGTCTACCACACTCAAGAAAGTTTAATCAGCAAGTCACAAAACTTTTATATATATAAATTTGTCAAAGCTCTTACAACAGCTCATACCCTAAAGTAAATGTGGTCTGTATTTGTTGTTGCTTATTCGTAAGAGCCAGGAATAAAGGAAGATTAAATATCAACCCAGAAATTTATTTTTTTTAAAGGACCCTATTTTGTTTGCCTGAGCTACCTAAACACAAGAAATCGTTGCTATGCACTTACAATACATGGCTCAACTGCTCCAGCACCATAGACATTCACTCTAAATTACTCATCAGCAGACTATACCTAGTGCTAATTTACCAACTGCCCACCTCGAGAGGGTGAAAAGGTAGCTCACATGCAGGCTGTCAAAGGCAGGCTCTTCTCAGAGCAGGCAGTTCTCCAGTTTATACTGTTGTTAGAAATAGCACATGGAGAAAGGTGGTCAGGACTGCTTCAGCTAGAGATGCTTACATCAGAAATATTCACAACGTTCAGTTTAAGGATGCCTCCTTGTAATCCCCTCAGAGGAAACAAAGTTATTTCTGACACTGAAAAGATACCCTTTAGCACAATACAATTATTCTGAAGATACCACATCCCTTTATGAAATGTGATACACAGTACTCAGAGTGACTCTGGAGAAGTTAATCATAGTTGCGATTGTGTCTTTTCCAATTCACGCAGTTCTGTGATTGACAGAAACTCCCAAAGCAGAATTCAATTAAGTATAATTTTGATTCTCCTAAGACAAGTCTGCCTTTGTTGTAACACCAAAATCACTTCTGAAACATAGATAAAATAGATATTAAATAATGTAATCCGCAGCTGCTAGGATAGAATAAATGCCACCAATAATAATGCTCCCACTGTTGCTTTCTGCAGAATTCAGTCTTTTTTCTCCAAAACTGAAAGAAGTATCTTGAGTTACAGGTTACTATGGGGCAGATTTTCAAGTTTTGGTTGGTGTTTTTTTTAAAGATACCTGAAATAGCAAAGGCTCCCAGAGATTTTCAGAAATGCCAAGACTCCTACTCCTACTAAATCAAGAGAAGTTGCAAACTAATCCTCAGAGTATCAGAACTACGAACATAGATTGCGGTGGCATCACCTTCAGCAGATTATGCCTGTGACGCATCTTCTATATAAAGAAATGCTTTGATAATGTTGGGTACAGGGATAATGGTACAGCAACACACTGGTCTGTGGGAATAATCACCATGGTTTGTCATTCAAGACCCTTGAGAACTTCTGCATAGTCATAATAGTACCTAGTTTAATCCATTAAATACTGCTCGCAATTTGATCAATCCACCCACTCTAATCTTCCTTGCCACACCAAATCCTGTTTAAGCAGTGTCTGGTTCTTCCACACAATCCATAATCTGCAACACTTTATGCTTTCAGCACACTGAGGAATAAAATAAAACGAGTCCCTTGTGTTCCTTGTGCAGCAGCCTCTGCCAGACTGGGCTCAGAAGATAATGCCATCTCCTCTTTCAGTGCCCACACTATGCCAGACATAGGACTGTTTCTCATTACCTATCTGTTGTCTACCTGCTGCCTCTCTTTTTTATGGTTGGTGCCAAAGACCCTGGCAGCTGCTGGAATAGCATTTTAGAAACACAGAGAGGTTTTGCTCCTTTCAAGCTCTTTGATTCTGCTCTTTTTATGGAGAACGTAAAAATCCCCAAGGCATCACTACAGACTGGCTCCCTACTGGAATGGAGTAACCACCACACAAAACATTCCTAGAATCATAGAATCAACCAGGTTGGAAGAGACCTGCAAGCTCATCCAGTCCAACCTATCACCCAGTCCTAGCCAATCAACTAGACCATGGCACTAAATGCCCCATCCAGGCTTTGCTTGAACACCTCCAGGGACCATGAAGGAAATAGTAAAAGGACAAATTTCAGAAATTCCCATTTTGGATCAGCACGACAAATACCCCCATGGCATACTTAGATGCTAGTCTCCCTTTCCCTAACATGCTATTTGCAGTTAAAAAAAACCCAGCCAAGGACAGTATCCTTTCAACTGGACTGGACACATCTGGTGTGTACATCCGGGGAAAACACTGCCAGAGAAACCCAACCAAGGCAAAGTTGAGCGTTAGGCAGAAGAACAGGGTGGGGGGAAAAATGGGTCTCAAAATAAGACAGCATCTGACAGTTGAAGGTTAAGCGACACAATTGTTGCCGCTTCGACACTCGTTGGTGGCTTTAAACACAGTCTCTGCTGCTCTCTAGTGGCTTGAGGCTCACTCAGCTGAGCACAATGAGCTGCCGCAAAGCAGAAATAGGTTCTTTAAACAGCATCTCAGCCTCAGTTAGGAAGTTACATTATTACATGTTAACAACTTAGAAATGTGTAGGCCACTCTTATTCTCTTTCCACGTCCTTTGGAGTTAGGGGTCTTGTATCTTTTTTTTCCTGGTTAATAATTACCATAGATTAGTGCTATGCTAAAACACATTTTATAGCTTACCAAACTCTTGAAGGAGATTGTTAGTGGATGTGTCCACTATACAGAAAGTTATGGGCTACCGAGGCTTTGTCCCTGGGCACTAATGCTGTGGAAGTGCACACCCATCACACACACATGGAACCCAGAAGGCATTACATGTGTTTATTCCAAAGATGCTTTTGGTCTTCAAATTTTCATCACACCTATTTAGTTTCTGGAGTCATCCAAATTTACCACTGGCTTTGGTAACGTGTACAACATAGCACTGCCATTAGAGTACTAGAAAAAGCAAATGTTAAGTCCACTTGTTTCAAAGCAGTGGGATTCAAACCTGGAAAGTGGGTTTCAACATCCTGAAGTACAGGTTCATGGACTAGGATCAGAGGAGAAAAGCAATATTTATTTTATTATTGTACATAGAGACCCACATTGATTACAGTATTCCTTAAGCCTGCATCACCCTCAGTGGATAAAGCAGCATTTTATTCCTTGTCCTACACAACTCTGAAATCAGAAATATTACATAGCACATGACCAAAGCTGCCTTTTTTCCCCCAGTTCCTGAAGAAAAACAAACAAACAAAAAAAAAACTTTCCTGTTCACTTACAGACTCATGTTCCTCAACTCCATGATAAAATTATTTCACAAAATCCTGTGAAAGTATAACCAGGGTGCCAAGTAAGCACCCTGCACAGCAGCAGTGTGAGTAGCTCAGCACATTCATGAATGGGCAAAAACCCTCTACTAGCTACAACAGGCAAGTTTGGCACTGGGAAAGGTTTCTATTTTAAGCCCATTTTCCAAAGGAATTGTGGTTTATGTAATCATACTACATGCAAACGTTGTGTGTCTATCATCTGCACTACTATCACTACTCTGCCTAAACAGCCAACTGCAGCCTAAATTTCACAAATTATGGAAACACATGGAAACTTAGTTCAGGGAAGAAGTTTTACAGGAGACAGAGTGCTGGAAGTGTTCACTGACTACAAAGCTTCCAGACAATATCAAGACAACACATAAGGCTAGAGGCTTCATTGGCAGCTCCTGCTTTTCCTGTGGTACAATAACCAAGAGCTGTCAACACAGTTGCCAGCAAGGATCGGTTCACTGAATGCTTCAGTCTACGATCCATGCTGGTGCAAAATACATAAACTTTAAAAAAAAAAAAAATCACCAGTATGAATTAAATTGACCATTTTGTTTAGAGACACCGTTATGTTGCTGATGAGAGTAAAACTCATTACCTCAAAGTAAGCAAAAGCGTTGGCAAGAGGATGAAGCAGGAATACCACAAGAAGAGGATGGAAAGGGGACAGGTATTGCCAGTACCCACCCAGCAACAGGCAGGAAACCCACCTCAGCATGGGTCTGTGTTAGCCTAGCCTGTTGCACAAATCCACAGAAACAGTCCCTTCCCCAAAGCAGTGTGAGACAGGAGAGCAAGTACATGACTTGCTGTTGAGTTATAAAGGTGAGACTGGATCTGAGGTCAAATGACTGCAAAGCAGTTTAACATTTGTGGCATACTTGGTTTGACCTACATTAAATAAGGACTTCTGAAAACTGCAGAAATAGGCCTTTTTATTTATTTTAATTGCCTTTCATACTGTGTTAATAAAAGTATTGCATGACATTCTCAGCTGTTATTCCCTTAGTAGCTGGAATTTTCTCCCTCTGTTAATTTCTAGTGCTGACATTTCACCTTTTTTTTTTTAATCTTTAGGCTGAAGGCAAATTTTTTTCACCCTGATTTCCTTACAAATATTTGGGGCTTGCTCCTGCATTCCTTGGACCCAGTGAAAATCTCGAACGAACAAGGAATGCAGAACCAAAATGCAGAGTAATTTGTGTTTTCTGCTTTGTTCACTTTGAAAGTCCCTGCAGATATATCACTATTTATTACTACAATAAAACATTTCTAATTCACTCACTTGAGCTACTGAGTGGAAAAAAACTCCTGGATATTACCAAACCAGCAAAATGTAAGTTATTACCATGTTATTTTGTAAACAAGGATAAAAGCTTATGTTTTCTGTTAAGTATATCTGTATTCAACTATTTGATACAGAACTTCCATGGTTCTGTATCATGGTATATCTGTATCCGTGGTATACACGAAACCATGACAATGTGCAACGCTGGGAGAGATCTCCAACTTTTCAACCTTAACAACAGAGGTAGAAGTCATCACCTTGGGGTATGCAGGAGTTGTGGACTAATGAAGCCTCATTAAGTCTTTCGGTTTTGCTTATATTTCAAACAGCTCAGCAGCAGCTATTCATTGAGGTTGGGACTTCGGGCACAGGTCTACGAGACAGTTTACCCTTTATTTACCTGTAGCATATGGTGATAGTATCAAATTATGAGCTGACTTAGGAACTGTTTGTTGTTTTTTCCTAGTCAGCACAGCAAACCCTTATTGCCGCAGGTGCATCTGGCTGCTCTGCTAACACAAATAAAGAGCCCTTTAATTTCAGGGCTCTTACTCCTCGTTTACAGTGGCACAGAGGCGATTCACACACACACAGGGTGCAGGATTGTTCTGGCTCCCCACAAACCATAGTAAGAAACATGAACACCTGAAGCACCGGACCAGCTTTGACCACACAGTGGCAGCAGAATCAAGATACTGATCAAACTGTGGCGTAACGAACATGTCACAGAAGAAAGAAAAAAAAAAAAAAACTTGTACTAGCTCTTCTTCGGGGAAAAATGAAAATAGTCCCATAAAAACACATCAGATTATGATGCATAACTCATAGTTGTAAGGAATTTCCCGAATTTTAAGTCCTCCATTCACCAGTTCAGCTTCAGGATCATAACTTGAGAACAACTCTTTTTCTTACAATGACTCAATATAGGTTTTGAGCCTGAAAGGTGTGCCAAAGAACAAACTCCATCGCCGCCTGCTTCCTAAGAGCTCCAGAGAAAGGGTGTAGAAATTAAAAGGAAGCTTCTTACCTCACAAACAACTGTAAACAAAGGAGGAGTCAAACCTCCTCAGGATTGTGCTAGAAATTCTCAAGAAACATTCTGAAACAAATAGTTCCAACAACTTGCTGGAAACAAATAGTTCAAACCCCAACTGTTGCAGTTTAATAGTTTTGCTCAGTCAACAAAAGCAAAATAATTAATTAATAAACAATAACCACAGGAACAATCCGAGGTTGCTTTCCACTTGCATGAGTAATTCAGGAAGAATTGTCTCAACATCCAGATCTTTCTATTTATGCCACCCACAGCCAGTGGGGACAGCACACAAGTTTGTATCATAAAAGTGCAAGGTCAGCCATGTCTTGTTCCTGCCTGTCATCAAAACAAAGCTAGCATAAGACCTCCCCATCCTCCCTGCCATCAGGCAGATAATCCTCCTGGATGGAGTGGTATTCCATGTCAGTCTGTGGTCCCCTCCTGCAAAGGCCTCAACCAACCCAAGGCAGCCATGCATCTCAGACATTATACAATGGCAGAAGTTAATGCAGCCTAGAGCCACAGGACCCACTTCCAGGATGCACAGCCCACACTACACAGCATCCTCTTGTCAAAACACCCAGTACAAAACTCTTACAGTATTCAGATGAAGCAAGCAAGAGGCAGCACATGAAAACAAACACCAGATGGAATGGAGCAGCAGGATGGGGAAGGTGGCAAAAAGTTCTGTGGTTGGCAGACTCCACAAAGCCTCTATAATGAAATACAGTGAATGGCAAGGGCAGGAAGGAGGGGCAAGAGAAAAGATAGGGATTTCTCCCTTGTTCCAGAGCACCACAGGAACCCAGCTCCAAAGCCATCATTGCCCATCTCTGTATACCCCTGCGGAGCTATTTCAGCTTCCACCAGGATGGACTCTGGGCCTAACAGCTAGGAAACTGCCACAGAGCAAGTAACATTGCCCACAGGCTAGCAGAGAACAAGTCATCTTCCACAGAAGTCAGGAAGGAAATTTGTGGTTTCTGGAGCTTCACTGAACAAGAAGCAAAACGCTGTAAATTAATTAGCTGCCCTCCTCTAAACCAAGCACACTGCTGCAGCCAGGTGTGAGGCAGGGAATGATGAAGCACTGTCTAAGGGCAAAGTGAATCACCCACAGCATTAAACAAGCTTGTCAGGGAATGACTGCATACAAACTTAAACGGAGAGAGCAGCATGTATGCACCACACACATTTTTCAGTTGGCTGTGACCATTTAACTGAACAGAGAGTCATCTGCCTTAATCATTACTCTTAAATGTATTATTCATTAACCACATGAATTATTTATATTTAAAACTATGGATTCTAGAAGCCAGTGTGAGACACTGGCTGCTTTCAGTTTCTGATTGGTAGTACCAGAAGATAGGTTCTTGCCTACCTGGACTCCTAAACAAGTCAGGTGTGGACCTGAACTTCTTTACATATGACATTTTAATAGCTGCAGCATTCCTTTCATTTTATCAAGCCATGGTACTTGATGGCTTTTTTTTTTCCCCTCAATCAGATGGTTAAAAGTTTGCTTAAAAACAATTCTAATGTTCAAGGAATACTAGGAGTCAGATTTTACAAAAGTCCTTGCAGTACTACAAGATATTTGATAAGTTGCTCACCTTGGCCAATGCTCATAGTTCACACTTCACTCTTTTGAACTCTTAACTAGCTACCATACATGGGGAATGGCTGGGCTGAGGACATGGTGTTTCACCTGTGCCCCAGTTAACTCCCCTTGAGCCCGCAGGAGACCTTTGATAGAACAGGAAGTTAAACCAAAGCCTTTCCAGTTGCAGTCCCAAATTACAGCACCTTTTTCCTCTGTGTTTGCTTGCAAGAGACTGATCTTAAGCACAGCACTTCCTCTACAGACATTTGAACAAGAGCTCAGCAGGCACCTTTAAAGTTTTAGGCATGATTGTTAAAACAAAGAAGATTAGAAGAAACTACCACTACTACAAAACCTGCATTCTCCTAATCATCTCTTTTAGTCACTCTCAAGAGAGATGTTGCTTCCTGAGCCTTTTCAAGCATCCTGCACTGCTACTCGGTAACCAAATCTCAGTAAAAAAAAAACCATGCTGAATAAACAGTGCCTAGTGAGATTTTTTTCCCCCAAAGTGATTTTAACAGCAATTAGGTTGAAGACACTTTGTAAAGTATAACCAGCCACAGGAATCTGCTACCCAACCTGAAGAGAAGGGTTGAGGGTTTAAAAGCCAGAGCAAAGGGCAATGTTACTGAAGATGTTCTGTTAAACATAGATGTGCCAATTAAACTAGGTGGAGGAAAAAAACTGTATTGCTATAGAAGGTCAAAAAAATAAATCTCTTTTGGTCAGATTTTGGTCAGCTGTTGATTAAAAGCTTTCTGCCCAAACATGACATGAATTCTTTTGGCTAGAACATTTTCATGACAACAGTACTTAAAATACTAAATGCTAGATAACAACTATGAAAATTTTAAAATAAAAAAACCACACTCAACACCGAAATGAGTTTTGGTTCCCTCAGATCTTGCTCCTACAGAATTGTGAAATATCCAAAGAAATTTTAAAGAAGGCTTATAAGAAATATGAGAACAGAGTTTTTGATAGTATCTGTAGCAGGAGGACCAGGGATAAGGGTTTTCAACTAAAAAGAGGAGAGACTCAGATTAGATGCAAGGAAGACTTTTTTTTACAATGAGGGTGGCAAAAACACTGGAACAGGTTGCAGATGCCCATTCCTGGAAACATTTATGGTCAGGGTGAATGAGGCTCTGGGCAGTCTGACCTAGTTGAAAATGTCCCTGATCACTGCAGGGCAGTTGGACTAGGTGACCTTTGAATGTTCTTTCTAATCCAGAGCATTTTATGAATCTGTGCAAGTTCTTTAACTTCAATCTTCTTTTTTAGATGGTGTTTTCTGACAACAGAATTTCATATTTTTGTAATTCTTTCATAAAGAGAGAAAAAAATTAGAAATATTTGTAAGAACGACACAGAAAAATACTTTGTAAAACAATAAGGATGAAAGCCCAATATGTGATTTGAACTTTGTTGAGTTGAACTTTCAACTTTGATTTAATTCAGAATAAATAACAGACCAGACATGCCAAATAATTTAATTGTATACTGTTCATGACCACTTGACATCCTCAAGTTACTAGTAGATAACCCTGAGACATGCGTTACAAGGCCTGCCAAAACTGTTGTTTTTCCTCAGTGCAGAATTATTGCACCTAAATAATTCAGGTTTCATTTTGATAGAGTGGAAGATCAGATATGAAATTCAGTGTGTGTATTGTTTGTCCCTTTTGCAATTCCTTGCTTATATAGTGGGGTACACTCCTGGAAGGAGAAAAAACCCCTTGGTTCATCTTCATACAAACCTGCTTGGTCATCAGGGAAGAACTGGATGAAGGATCCAAGAAAACTGAGAAAAGTGACTTACATTTTATGGTTCTGAGGCCTTCATTGAGGTCAGTAAGATGACATGAGATGTCTAGGAGAGATTATTTTTTAAAAATTATCAAAAATAACCAAACCCACACACTTTTCCCCAGCTATGTTTTTCTTAACTGTAATTACTTACCTTTTGATATGCAATTAAATGATCATAGTATTAGCCTCTCCACGTTCCAGTAACATATTTTCTATGCTAGTACTCACCTTCTTTTCAATATCAGAGAACAAGTTAGAATTCATTTTAAAATTTGTTACTGTGGTTCTGGAGCTGGCACATGAACAAAGCAGTCCTGTATCTAAAGACTGTAAAATCTTTAAAAATATGGGAAATATGTCACTATGAAAGTCATGAAGACCATTCACATGCATAATATGTGTATTGGAAGGATTGCAGTGAATAGGTCAAGAGAGGTTTTCCTGCCCCTCTACTCTGCGCTGGTGAGGTCACATCTGGAGTACTGTGCCCAATTCTGAGCACCCCAGTTCAAGAAGAACACAGAAGTGCTGCAGAGAGTCCAGCCCAGAGCCACAAAGATGCTGAAGGGAATGGAAGAGCTCTGTTAGGAGGAGAGCCTGAGGGAGTTGGGGCTGTGCTGCTGGCAGAGGAGGAGTTGAGAGGTGACCTCAGCAATGGTTATAAAGATGTAAAGGTGAGTACCAAGAGGTTGGAGCCAGGCTCTGCTGAGTGATGCCCAATGACAGGCCAAGGAGCACTGGGTGGAAGCTGAGGCATAAGAAGTTTTATGTAAACATGAGGGGGAACTTTTTCCCTGTGAGGGTGACAGAACACTGGAACAGGCTGCCATGGGGTGTTGTGGAGTCTCCCTCTCTGGAGATATTCCAAACTTGCCTGGATGTGTTCCTGTGTGAGCTGGTATAGGAGATCCTGCTCTGGCGGGGGTTTGGTCTGGATGAGCTTTTGAGGTCCCTTCCAGCCCCTGATATTCTATGAAATAGGAGTTCACTAGCTCGGGTCTAGCACACTGTCTTTAGTATTTGAAGTTTAAAACTGGATCTCGGAGCCATATGTTTTACCACCAGATTTCAGTTCTTGCTGTCACAGTGTGGTTTTTGTAGAGCTGGTTCACATATTTATTTTGGTCTTAATGTCACATTCTAATCTCTAATACGTATCACTATCTTTCTAATCTACACAAAACAAACTTCATCACAAAGCACTCATTTATCATTCATCTCCTGAGAATGATTCTGCCATAACCAGCACCCCTGCTACATTATCCTCAGCCTTAAGTCAGCACATGGTCAGCATGTGTGACATGATGCAGAGTGAACTGCTGTGTTAGAAAATTTAATTAGCAAAGAAAGTAAAAATGGTAAATTAATTCACAAGGGTAAGATAGGTAGATATGTGCATACACTGACATATTTACTTATGTCTACATGCAGGCACAAAGAGACTCTCATCACTTAATTCAGGTAGGACTATACACATACAGTTGCAGGGCTCTGTGAATTTGTCATTTGGTTACAAAGTCTCAAAATATATATTGCATAAGTTTGCTGGTTTGAGGCTAATTGGAATACTTTAATAAAAAAAAATTATAGGCTGTGAAAAGAAAACAATGGTGATGTCTCCTTCACTCATAGGCTTGCTGAGGTGTATAAAAACAAGAACACAAATATAGATAAGACAGAGTCTCAGTCTCTCTACCATGTGTGTGTCTGCTGACCCCTCTCCTAACCTAACTAACCACTCTGCTTCTAACCTCCCTTCCCCATCCTCCATACTCACCTTGCACGTAAGGCAGACTCTAAGGTTAAGATAGAGGGCTGGGAAGAAAGTGGAAGGGTGGTTGGGAGCCCCTCCTGGGGACTCTGGTTTCTGGGAGGGGGGTTCTGTTTCTGTATTATCTTTAACTTGTATATTTCTGTAAATGTTCATGTATATTGTGTATATACTTGCTTGCATATCATGCTAAGTTGTAAACAGAGCTTCAGTCCTTAGCTTCCAGCTGGCTGAGTTTAGCCAGGGTGGTTTTTCACTGGGGGTCTGGGGTTGTGGGGCAGGCAACTCCCAAACCATTACAATAAAGAAATGGGCAATAGGCTCTACTGGTTTCAGAAGTCTTCACAAAAGGAACATGAAAATAAAAATTGGCAATATAATTTAATGTGATAAGGGTAAATGCCAGTTACCAGGCCTTCTCTTACCTCAGTCAGTAGGTGTGTCTGACAGTGCTTAAAATTATTGATCCAAAATCATGCCAAAGGCACCTTGATGTCAGATAAAGAGACCCTCGTACCTTGTTTCCACCAGCTCTTCTGTCTCTCATCCAGGCAATGCTCACTGTCCCAGCTGCCATCAAACATATTCAGCACTTCAACACTAGGAAGAAATCATGCAGACATTTATCTGAAATTAACTCCAAAGGTTAATTTAATCCAAGTGGAAGTTTCTCTGGAAGCAAGAAGCCTTGAAGGAGCAGGAGGCCCAGGGCCTCCTCACCACCATCTTGTTTTGCTTAGGACACAGGGAGAGGGCAAATGAGTCCACACCTCAGCCATAGTGCTGCAGCCAGTCATCCAAGAGGCTGAGTAGAGGCTGCAGATACAGCTCACCTATGGGACAAGGGGTGAGTTGCTGAGGTGGCACAGGGACATTGCCAGGAGACCCATGGCTGCCCTTGCCCAAAGGAGATACAGCCTGGCACAGCTGAAACACACAATCAAAGGCAGAAAAGACAAAAGAGGCATCTCTCACCAGGAAAAACTCCCTCAGAGACAGAGGGAGACGAGAATGTCATCTGTGTTTGATGGTCCTGCAATGGCAGCTGCTGGTTTCGCCTGGCCCCACAGCCACCCCTCAGGACCCCAAGCTGCCCGTCAGGGCAGGAGCCTGCCCAGCACCACTGCCTGACACAGTCACTTGCTGAGGTCATGGCCACAGCAACCCTCACAGGTTGACTTTGGTTCCCACTCTCACAGGAAGGGCCATGGGGTGGTTAAAAAGTGTCAGGAGTTCAAGGTTTGCCCTTTACCTTGTCTGAAGAGCCATGGCGCCTCCCAGGAGTCATGCTGACCGCCCGCACACCAGCCCAAGTATCCACAGACGGGCGCCGGAGCTGGCCAGGCCAAGCTGGGCCCTCTGGTAAGGGAAGCATCTGCAGAGGGGCAGGGGGTAGGCTACCCACATACCAGCCAACACTCCCGTCTCCTGCTGCCCTCTGGTAAGGAAAGTGTCTGCAGAGGGGCTGGCTACCCAGGTACCAGCTTACACTGTCTCCTGCCACCTTTCTCCCATTTTACTCCAGCCCTTTCTTCCCCAGAAGCAGGCACTGTCATCTGACCTACTAAACCTCCACCTCATGCTTCTTCTCTCACATTTGTGCTTCACAAAAAAGAAGCTACTGCTTTTTAGTTAAAGGAAATAAGCCCACAAAGCTCACCAGTGAGAAATGCAGGGTGCGGGAGAGCAGGTATTACTGAAACATGGGATGGCTCCCATGAGCGGAGTGTGCAACCTGATGAGAATAAGCTCTTGAGGAAAGACTGGCAGAGGAGAAGGGGAAAGAGTGTGGCCTTGTACATTAAAGACCAACTAGAGTCCACAGAGCTTCACCTAGGGGTAGAAGAAGAGGTGAGGTTTAAAGGGAAAGCAAGGGAAGATGACATCATTGTGGGGGCCTACTACAGGCCACCTGACCAAGATCAAGTGCCAGAGACTCTGGTAGGGAGGAACCCACAAGAAAAGGTCCTACGTCAGATCTTGTCCTCACCAAAGAGGGGCCAGTGAGTGATACAAAACTTAAGGGAAGTCTTGGTTGTAGGGACCATGACATGGATAGAGTCTAAGATCCTCAAGGCATCAAAGAGAGTGTGAAACAAGCTCACTGCTCTGGATTTCAATAGAGCAGATTTCATCCTTCTCAGGCAGAGTGCCACAGGATAGAGCCCTGGAGGGAAAAGGGGCCCAAGAAAGCTGGTTGATATTCAAGGACCATCTCCTCCAAGACCAGAAGCAGTGCATTTCAAAAAGAAAGAAGCCAAGCAAGAGTGCCAGGAGGCTAGCTAGCATGGACAAACAAGATGCTTCCCGGACTTAATTGAGCAAAAAAGCAGAGTCTATAAGCAATAGAAGCAAGAACAGACCAAGTGGGAGGACTAAAAAAAAGCAGCCAGGATCAGGTTAGAAAAGCAAAAGCACAGACAGAATTGAACTTGGCTAGGGACATAAAAGGGGATAAGAAGAATTTCTTCAAGTATATCAGGGCAAAATGGCAGCTAGGGAAGATGTGGGAGCTCTCCAGGAGAATGGAGACCTGGTCATGACAGATATGGAGAAGACTGAAGTGTTCAGTGACTACTTTGCCTCGGTGTTCACAAGCAAGGGTTCTAGCTGTACTGCCCAATCTCCAGAAAACACAATGGGGAGGGAGGAAAGGAAGATCTGCCCACTGTAAGCAAAACACATCTTAAGAACCTGAAGGTGCCTAACAAGATCCACTCACAGGTCCTGAGGGAACTGGCAGACAAAGTAGCCAAACCATTGCTTATCATATTCAAAAATCTCATGGCTACCTGGTGAAGTCCCTGATGACTGGACAAGAGGAAACATGATCCCCACCTTCAAAAAGGGGAAAAAAGGAAGACCCCAGAACTCAAGCCAGTAGGACTCTCTGTACCTGGGAAGATCATGGAGCAGATCCTCCTGAAAGTCTTGCTATGGTATATGGAAAATGGACAAAGAGGTGATTGATGTTAACTAGCATGGCTTCACCAATGGCAAATCATGCCTGACTAGCTTGGTGGCTTTCTGTGATGGAGTTATAGCATCAGTGGATAAGGGATGAGCAACCGTTGTCATCTACCTGTACTTATGCAAAGCCTTTGACACTGTCTTACATGATAACCTGGTCACCAAGTTGGAAAAGTATGGCTCAGAGGGTTGAGCCACTCACTGGCTGGATGGCTGCACTCAGAGCTGTGATCAAAGGTTTGATGTTCGCTAGGTCGTGAACAACAGAGATTTCTTAAAAGCAAGATGTCAAAGTATTTCCAGAAGCTCTGCTGAGTCATCAAGTCTTCTGCAAGTTCAAGTGTTAGCTGGCAGAGAGAAATTTGTAGTATTTGAAAGACTAGAGTTACACCTAAATTTAGTACTGTGCTCCCATTTAAAAAAGAATTAAAATATTTTTTTAACGTTTCATCATGGAGGTTGATTGGTCTTGGTTTTATTTTCAGTCAGTTCTCTTTCTTCTTATAAAACATTGAGCCAGAGATTGTTTGAATGAGATAGACATTACTCTACATTCTCATGCCACAGACCAGACTTCACCTTCAGTTTTTGAGTTGCATTCCAAAAGAAAAATCTTGCAGATCAGTGACATCTAATGGCCCCATATCCTTTCTTACTTCTCATTTGCAGTAGTTCTGTAACCTTGCCAGCACCAGAGTGACGTTTTAAGAGTGAATCTCCTGTTCCTGCTTTGAGTACTCTCTCATTTCCTTCAGACTGCCAAACCAGGATAGGTAAATTTGCTGAAATGCCAACCGGGTTTCACCCTTCCAATAACATAAACATCTTCATTGTCCATCAAATGATGTTCTGCAAATATTGGCCAACGGTATTTATGTAACATTCATGTTAAAAGCCTGCAGATTATGAAAAAAAAAAAATTAACAATTTCTTTTTCTTGTTTCACCACTCCATCCTGTTAAGACTGTTGATTTAATAAACCACCTAACATTATTGTTTTTAATCACAGTGAGATATGCAATTAGGAATAGCCACTTTCACTGCAAGTTCTCTAGGCAGAGAACTCATAATTCATTGTCTGCCTAAGGAGCTCTCCAAGGAGAAGATTTTTACTCCTTCGTCTTGTTTGCTCTGTGGGTTGATTGGCACATATCTCTGTATATAACTATATCTATGGCACAATGTTATAATAGCAAGGAAAACAAAATTATTACCTCTGCCTGACATTTCATCAGCAGTGCTTGGGAAATATTGTCCCTGAAAAGCACAGAACAGAGGGTTACAATTAACACTAAGAAGTGTTAATTAGAATTGGAATGACTTATTATATAGCAGAGGGTATTATACTCAACAGTATAGCTTCCTGAGTGAAGTCAGGGACTCTGCTTGTGTAGCTTGAAGTGAGGAAATATATAATGCTATACTTGATTGCTGAACTTATTTACAACCACGTTCTTTGACATATGTTAGAGACAGGTCTCATGTCCCAAATATATACTTTTTTTTTTTGCCATTGTTAGAGTTCTGTTCTTAACTCTGAGGAATTTGACACATTTTAATGAATGAAGACAGAGTCCAGGAGAGCTTTCTTGCGATAGAGATTACACACTTAATTAGGACCCTTATTAAAAATAAATACTCAAGAAGCATAAAAGTCAGCTTGAAGTTTTGTATGTCTCATACTGAAACTGGTGACAGTCAATATTGCAGTAATTTTTTTAGAAAACATACGATTTGTTTAGAGTAGCTCAAGGTCACAGAGTGTTGATAAATCAGCTGCAGAATTTAGTACACAAGCCAAATCTTCTGAGACCCATGTGCAGTTTTCACTACAAAACCTCACAGCTTCCTTCATTTACAAGGTCCCAGTGCTCCTCTGCAACAGCAATATCTCATTCTTATTCCAGGAGAATAACCCAGTGAAAGTTAAACAAACCAGCCTGCAAAGATAAGGGATAATTGTACCTTTCAAAAGACTTGATGTAAGTTAATATGCTTTACTTGAAGCATTGCACACTCAGTTGAAGCATCACTCATACCTCTTTTAAGAATCATTTCATTTTCAGATTAGTCTCAGAACAGATCAGGAGCTCACACCCACTAAGAACCAGCAGCATGTTGCTACCACAGGAAGCACTTCAGTACTGTGCATCCTGCTTCACAGTAATATTCTGTGTTTGGGTTTGTGAAGAAACAAAGGCTGCTCTTGCTAGGATCTAGAAGCGTAACAGCCGAGAGCCTCACTTACACCAGAAATTAAACTGAGAGGAAAGGAGACTAAGACATTGTCATTTGTGGCAGAATAAAACCCAGTCAACACCAGAGTGACAGACACTAAGAAGATATTTTCATTGTTGTTGTTGTTCAGAAAGCCTTCAAAAGCTTTGAGAAAAATAGATACAACCTGTTCTTTCAGAAAACGAGGAGCAACACTCAAACCAAAAAACAAATCAGTCAAAATTAAAAAAAAAACAACCATACATTTCCATGCAGAATTTTTTTTTTTTTTTGGGGGGGGGGAAAATCCTGCAGGAGTTCAGAGGGTAAAAATTGCAAATATTTGAAATTTAACATATGATCTGAAGCTCTGTTTAAAAAAAAATGCTCTTAAAAATGTCATACGCACTTTATTTATATTAATCCTTTGATTGGGGGAGCATGACTTTTGATTAAGGTTGGGAGGGGGAGGAATCCATGATACCATAAACACCTGCAAAACAATAGACACAGTCAACAAAGATGGCTCTGTGCAAAACATTTCCTGAAAATCACCAACAGGATCTTTTTTGCTGTTACATTTTGAATGCCAGATGGCTGGAGATAGTTCCAGCAGGCAATTTCTTAATGACAGCATCTCTGCCCAATATCATCAACATCCATTAGATGCAGCATCTACCCTGCTGGGGCATCCAAGAAAACTAGACATTTTACCAGTGACTTCAGCAAGTCATTCTTTGCTTTTTACAGGCTATGGAACATCATTTACTGTTGTTCAGTTCAGCCCATCTAATGAGGATGAAGTTTTCTTAAACATTTGAGTGATGAGGAATAAAATAACACAGGAGAAAAGCCTTAGCTCCTCAGGCAGCCCTCTTTCAAGAGTCAGCCCAGCCCCCTTAAGAGCTCACCTATCACTCATTACCTCCCTTGCCACAGACTTCAAACTGAAAACCTATTCCCCACTCCAAAGCCAAGCCCACCATTTTGTCAGCCCTGCTCTAGAGTGTGGCACTTTCAGCTAGATTTCTAGCTCAGACATTAAAAAAAAAAAATATTGGGAACAGAGAAACTTACAAGTGAAAGTATTGGAACATCTGAGTGGAGAGGTGAACATTCCAGGGATAGGCCATAAAATGGCAACAATAGATAAGTTAATATCATTCCATTGGAGCATCAAAAGCTTATGTCTGGAATCACAACTTGCATCTTCCCCCTTGCTGCTTCTGCTGCACCCTCTGCTATCTTCCCCTGCCACTATTTTGGCTGCTGCTGCACCCCTTCTCCATCTTAAGGTTATTATATTTCTGTAGTAGCTTATTCTTCTTATACTATTACATTTAAACTTTACAGAAATGCTATTTCGTTTTTTTCTCCAACTTTCCAAAACTCTGAGTTGAAGTGAATTTACTTTACTGGGAGAGGGATCTGCTCTAACCCAGCACATAGAGTTAATTCTGATAGTCGTCCTAGACATCCTCATCTCAAACAGGTTTCAGGATCTTTCCAGATCACAGATGTACTTGCTTGCAAAGGAAACAAGTCCCTATCTTGATACCCACAAGACACTGAAAATAGCTGGGCCCATTCCCAGGAGCAAAACAAGGAAACCAAAGTGCAAAATGCACAAGATCTTAGCAGGCCAGTTAACTTACATTTCAGCCTGCCATCAGAATCCATAGGCGTTTTCATCTAACAGAAACACAGAATGTTAGCAGGTGGAAGGGACCACAAAATTCAATAATGGTAAAACACATCATAATGCCTCTTCCCTCTTGTCCAAGTATTTGTCATAGATGTGGGGTACATCCCAAGTGATTTTGTACCATCACACTCCCAATACATTAGAGTTGTGTTAACTTATTTGTCTAGCATACTTTGGGCAACAGATTATGCATACGAGACACGAGATAGATTAATTTTCCCCCAGATAAAACAAGTTTTATACTGCTATTTAAACTTAGGTTGAATTATATTTTCCAATGGATCTGAAAAAAATAAATTCCATTAGTGTTTCACCCACTGTACAGGAAGGAGGCTACAACATAATTCTTTGTAGAGAAGAGACCCTGAATACATGTCTGCAATCCCTACTGGTCAAGGCAAAGCTTTCAGGAAGAACTGTACAAATTTCAGAGGAGAGCTAGGACCATGTTTTGCTTGCCAAATTTGCTGGAGTGTTTTCCCCACTCTTGGCCCCACTGCATTAGGATTATTTTCTATGTCACAATAGAGTTTCATAATGTGGATAAAAGGAATGATTAGAGAAACTCAACATAATTCATCCCCCTAAGCAGGAAAAAGCCAGCCATCTCACAACTTTATTCCAGCACACTGGACTGAGCATTGCTATTTTGGTCCATCTTCTGTGTGCCTGATCATTTGCCATTTACTCCTATTGGGTAGGTCTTTAATTAGATTCTCCTAAGCAGTATAAGATACCTGACTCTCCCCTTACAAACAAAGCAAAAGCTCTTTAAATTGTAATCTGCACAATCTGCCCCACACATTTGGCTGTAAATACCTACAGCTATCCTTTTAAGCAGGGGAATTTTTTTTTTAAAACGGGGAAAATCCATTTCCTCAAATCCAAATTCTACCCTAGGTAAATCACAGGCTTCCACAAGTCATAAGAGGAAATCAATATTCCACATCCCACTTACAAGGAAGTGAGATAACATCTTTATAGGGAACCTTTTTTCCCTAGAAAGCTACTTCATCAGTAAGTCCCTATTGCATAAATCCGAGCTCATTTTCATGCTGCCATTGCTACTTTTGGTTAGCAACTCACAGCCTCTGAATCCAGCTGCTTTAGCAGGGGTCATACCCTCTTCCCTCCCCTGACTTCAGGTCCTGGTGACCCTTAAGCCCTCTTCTGGCTTAACTGAATGGTTTGTAGGGGCCCTGCCTTGCTGGCCCCGTTCCTGTCTCGTTGAATCTCTGTGAACCTTTCCTATAGTCTGGTCCAGGGCTGGTACCCCATTTCACTTTCAAACATCTGATTTTAGCAATGACCTCAGTATTTTAGGGCCAGCCAGTCTTGTTAAATCTCTCTGTAAACACAAACCCCAAGCAGATCTTTCTAAAAGCCTTTGTAATTCATGGTTTCCATCTGCCTGTCAGACCACACGAAAAGATCTACCCTCTGTTTCTGGTTTCCTTTCCCTCTTCCCCCCAGGAGCCTGCCCCAATGTCACAAACCTTCTCAGATTTGTACTGATCCTGCCCACATATTATATTTGCCTGATTAAATAGTCAGCTACTTTCTGAAGATATGCATCACCAATTTGCAATTATTGATGAGCATTAAGACTTCCAGTAACTTGTTTTCAATGGATTTCTGTACCTTTCTCTGAAATTAATTACTTTTTTTTCTTAGTTATTTTTCACCCATTCATGTATCAGGGGGAAAAATTAACCCTGGAGAAACAAGTTTTACTGCATATTAATAAAAGGGGGAAATAAAAAAATAAAAGGAGGGGAGAGGAACATACAGTAGGAAAACCTCTCCGCATTCATGCTAGCTGCAGGTATACATATACTGAGAACATGCCAAAGGAGCCATCTTTATCCTCCACAGATCTGCATTACAGAGTTCACATAGGCAGAGCTTCTGTGTGAAGGCAGGGATCAGAACATGTCACACATATCACCATCTCTTACAGAAAAGTAATCCACTAATCACAAGACTTTGCCCTTCCATGCCATCACAACAAGGTTGTCTGGAAGCAATATTTTTTTAATCATTGTAGTTTAGAGTTGGCAAGGAGCTGAGATAAAATCTCAAGCAAGACTTCAGCTCCCACATACAGGTAAATCCAATACTGCACAAAACAACATTCCAAACGGAATTATCTCCTGGATTGGTGTCTCATCATGCCCTTGTCTATATCTGCCAAATTCACACCTGGGGTAAAAATGAACACGAGTTTACTCTAGAATTTGGATAGAGCAGGCCTCAAATTTTTGTTATGGTTAGAAATGGTTACCTAACAGCCTGTTGCAGCTTAGGGTTACATCTTTTTGCCTTTAAGCATTTTCACCTCTCTTGACATACTTGTTTCCACATGAACAACCAATGAGTCACTGTAAAAGCACCCATCACCATTTTTACATCGATGGCCACTTGCTCAGCCCTTGGCCTGTATTATGAGCATGCACTTCATTGAATCACCTGACCTCTGTACAGTACCAGATATTGCTATATATGGAGCTATAAGCCTGTCAGAGTTTTCCTTGAAAATAGAAATCCTGCCACATAGTCTTGCCCTGCTCAGCCTGTGCAGGGTATAATCAATTCTTAAAGGCTCCCTCAGGAAAGCCAGGTTGTAATAGATGTCTAATACAGCCCAAAGTGCTGCCTTACACTTTTCATGAACATGGCTGTCCTTCAAACTCAACACTCAGCAAGTGCACTCCTGTAATACAGGCACCAACACCTTATTTTAGTAATTCCTAAGTATTTCCACAGTCCTTACTACCGCATCCAAGCTCTCTACTAGCTCTCGCAATGCAAACACCCGTAAGCCCAGCCTTTCTGTGCTGAAATTCACCCCTTCCATACTCTCCCCAGTTCTTCTACCTTTAGCATTACCCAACGCTAGACTTGCTTGCAAACCTACCTTCTCCAGCTCTATCACCTTGCACCCGTGACAGCCAGGATGGCCCAGCTCATCCCCCAACCCTTTAACCTCCTCCCCCAACCCTTGGCCGCACCCCTCGCATTAACATCACCTCTCCAGCAGCTGCGCCACACCCTCCCTTTCCCACAGCCGTCGATAATTTCCTTTGAATCCAGCAATCGGCCTCACGCTTTAACGGTGAACTCAAGGTTCCCCAGCTCCGGGAGCTTCAGGGGCCCGCGGAGCCCGGGCGCCGGCAGTCGCAGCGAGCATCCTGCGCCGTCCCGGTAGCGCGCCCGGGACAGAAGCGTCTCCTCCGCCCATTATTAGACTCCCTAAAAACATACAAACGAGGGAGACTGACCGCAAATTAATAACTTTCAAAATAAAATATCCACTCAAGTTAAATTTCTCACCTTTTTATGTCTTTTTTTTTTCCCCGAAAAATTGGTGTAATATTTTTTACATGTTTTTAATTTCTGCTTTTCAAATTTTCGGCAAACCATCTCTTTTTTTTTTTTTTTTTTTTTTTTCTTTTTTTTTTTTTCTTAATAAAGAGATAGAGGAAAATGAAGGAGAACGTGGAAAGGAGCAGTAATAGGGGAAAAAAATAGCTTTTTTCAGTGGAGTTTTAATATTTCTGTTGAAACCCCAGTGACAGAAATTGGAATGGATTTTCACTGATCCTAAAAGAAGCAGAAAAAAAGTAAAACACTCGATTCCATCTGTTGAACTCTAAACGAGCTGCCGTTCCCCTGGGTGAGTGGAAGTCCCTGGAGACGACGGAAACCGAGAGATGTCGTACCCGGGGGTCTACCGCCAGCTGCAGCCACGCTTTGACGGCTCATCCCACGGAACTGCTTCTTCTTGATATTTTTTTCTCTTTCTCTTTTTTTTTTTTTCTCCCACCTGCTTAATCACATTTAAATGTATTAAATACTTTCCCATCGTTGTCCTGATATAAAAGTAATTGCTGTAGTTGCCATGGGGACGTTATGACAACACGGAGGAGGGGTGATGTGGGGTGGATAACTGCATGATTAGAGGTGTTCCCTCGCCTGGAGAACATGGAACGTTTGTGTGCCTGACACACAAGTGCCCTGGGAAGGCCTGGGCTCCCACAGACGGAAATATCTCGGGAGAGGGAGATACCTGAGCTCGCATCCGCTGGGTGCAAGGAAGAAGGGATGTTAGAGAGCGGGGAGCGAGGGGAGAGCGGTTGAACGGGGTAAAACCACTCCTCCCAACCCTCACCAGCGATGCCACCGCCGGCCTGGCTGCACCGGCAGCAGCTGTGTTTGCTCAGGGCCGGCACAAAGGCCACCCCGCCTCAGTGAGGGATACTCGGAGCTGTCCCTTCCCTCTTCTCAGAGGTAGCACCGGGCTGCGGAGGCGTTTCCAGGCCGGAAAACGAGGCATCAAGCCCCGGGACAGACGCGGCCTCGGCCGTCCCGGGGCTTGATGCCCCGTTTCCCTGTAGTCCGGAGAGGGTTGAGGAGGGGCGGCTCTGAGAAAAGAGTGGGAGGGTAGAAGAGTTTTTATACATACTTCATACTTAAAACAACCAGCCTGAAAAAAAGGAACAATCCCCTCCCTTCCCCTTCCCGGCTGGCAGCCTCGCAAGCGAACAGGAGAGGTTCATTTTAGGTGAAGGAATGTCATTTCGCTACTAAATGGTTAGTCTAATTTGATCTTTATTATGCTGTGGATTAGGGCTGATTCATATTAAACACTAGTGCAGTTAATATCACTCCGGAACGTGTCCCACTGTATGTAGAGCAGGCTCCCACACAGCCGCGCCGCTTCCTCAGACTCGTGGATTAAGATTTAATTAACAGGGAAGTTTGCGAGAGCTCGCCCGCAGCCTCGCTGCTTTACAAATAATTTATACTCGGTTCCGTGGATTTTTATTCAGGTGACAGCATTTTATTTTACTCTAAAAAGGAACTTGAATATTTTATGTCCTGCTGGAGGCTCTTGTTATATGAACCTCTCCCAGGTAGCTCCAAACCCAAGAGATTTTTTTTTTTTTTTAAATTTTCCTTTTAATCTATGGGAATTAGCTCAATGTATCGGATTCTCTTACCCTCTCCTACTCCCCCCAATTTAACAGCCTAAACTATCCATATGAAAGTTAATCTTCGTGATCCCCATTGTCGGTTGTATAAATCCAAGCTCAAGCCAACCTCCAAGGCACGGCAACAGTTCTGATAAATTGTCCTGCTCGCCTAACTACACAAGAATGGCTTTTATAATTAAAAGGGGAACTGAGTTAAATCAACAGCTCCTAAGCCCTTCTCAGCAGGGCTAGAATAGGAGAAATATGGCGACCTGATTTCTTTAAGTAGCAGCTCTTTGTAGCCCATTCATAACCCTAAATATGGAAACCCATCCCGCACAAAGTCAGCTGCCAAGCCAAAAAAAAAAAAAAAAAAAAAAAAAAAAAAAAAAGTTTATTCAGATGCTCAAAGTTCATCTTTTTTTTCCCCCCCAGTCTAACATAACCCTGGCACTTTATAACCAAACAGACAACTCCTTTTCCAATTAAAGTGGAATTAGGAAATTCAATCAAATTAGCTCACTATTAAAGCCTTTCTTTATTAAACCATTTTATTGTAGTAATATTAAGTTTCACCCACTCTAGGAACACGAGACTTTAAAAAGTTTCCCTTGTGATATTGATTTGGCTGCTCCCGGGATGGGTCAGGGTCAAAAGTATTTACCTGGGTGCAATCTGTAATATTTACTTACTCTTTTTCCCCCCTTGTTTTTAAAGAAAATCTTAAAATTGTATCCAGCCGGATCAATTGCGTGAGTAAAGGAAGAACTGCATCTTACTCGCTCCCGTCCTTTGATTTTACCCAGGGGCTTCCTTCAGTAGCTACGGTGGGGTGCATCTCCTCCCAGCCCCACCAGTATATTAACTGGTTGGTAGGAGCCGCGCTGTCAGCTCGGAGCCAATGTTTACACAGTTATATTTGAAGTGAGAAAGTAAACAGTCCAGCTGTGCCACGGAGCGGTTCGGTGGGATTAGGTTTCCATACCAACCAACTTTAGGAGCTTTTACAGTCTTAATTCAACCATGCACTGCACTTGTTCTTTGTGAGTAATAGTTTTCCTGGGCCAAACGCTCCCAGGATTGGTAGGAAAATCGTGCTCCAGCCTTCAGAAGGATCAGGCTCTCTGGGTGCTGGGGGTACGCTCGCTGCCCTCCGACTCGTCGCAAGAAATAAGTAAACAGAGGGTGGAATGCCTTGCTTGCTTTCTGATCTTGCAGCATAGTCGGACACCATTATTAAAAAAA
>VWZE01005346.1:596993-607418 GCA_013396675.1 Eubucco bourcierii
TAAAAACAAAAAAAAAAAAAAAAAAAAAAAAAAAAAAAAAAAAAAAAAGGGGGGGGGGGGGGGGGAGTGAGAGGAAAAAAGGTGCCAAATCAAAAAACAACACAAACTAAAAGCAAGCAAACAAAATAATGAACCCACGTGCAGCTTTTACTCTTGAAATGAGAGGCAGCTTTGGAAGGACATTCAGCTTCAAAAGTAAAGCAGCAAAACCTTCCCTGCTCGTATCCACGGCACTGAGTTTGTGGTGCCTTAACTCATTCTCTCCTGTTGCAGACGCGTCCTGAAAGCCCATCACTGTTACGTATCCCTTGCTTATGCTGATACAGAAACCATCGAAACATACATTCAAATTTCAGACGTGAGGAAAAAAATACCTCTGTGCTGCTGCACAACTTGCGGCTGGCCAGGCAGACATTTGCTTTAACTGTGCTTTTTCTTCTCTGTGACAATGCCAGATTTCCTAAATGTGATAAAGATTGGTGAAATATTGAAGGGAAAAAAAAAAAAAAAACCCCACTGTTTAAATTGACAACTCAGATTTTTTTTTTCTTCCCCTCCTGGCATAAATAGTAAAAAAGTACCAGAACCAGAAATAAACATATTTGACAATTTCAGTTGATAACAAACTTGCTCTCGTTTGTATGCTTCATTTTTATTTATAAATTTTCTGAAGAATATCTGTTTTGACCATGATAAAAATGTAGTAAACATTTGTGCTTATTGCACAAACTCCTTTCAATATTGACTCTATTTTTTAAATGTATTTCCCAACCACACTTCCACTGGCTCATAAAATACCATTTGCCATTTATAAGACAGATTATTTTTTTTTAATAGAAAATAACATTTATTTCTATGAAATGGAAACACAGAATTACCTGTTAGAAACAGCAAGAAGTTTGCTACATTGGAACAAGAAAGCAATTTTCTTGCAGATCACAAATGAACGAGGCTTGTTAAACCGTCACACACCGCTGGTGCCGGGATCCTACGGACAGTTACAAATATACCTACTTTCCAATGTTATATACAGATCAGAACATTGCTGGGGGTAGGAAGGAAAAGGCTTTCAGTTTGACAATATGTTTCACCTATATGCCTGGTAAGTATTACAATGAGCTGTCTAACCTTTAGCTTAACGTTAATACCAAGTTCACCTACAAGTTACATTAATAACTTAGATTTCCATTTTATAACATTATACACTTGCTAGTATACATATATATATATGTATGTGTGTGGGAAGGAGTGTGTGTGAGTGTGTGTGCGCACACACCCGACGCACCAAGGATATCCATGCTTATGGCCATAAGCAACAAAGAGTGACTGATGTCTGGACAATGAAAGTGCACCTTGATCACCGTTTTAACACCTACATCTGTCCGCGCCGGGCTCCGCACGCAATCATCACCTGTACGGGGGAGAGAGGAGAAAAAGCCACCCGTGTCCGTCCACCCGTGCCTATCTAACTACCCCTACACAGATGAGCTTCAGGAAGCCATCCCTGCTATTGCTTCTCGGGGTTGTTGTTGACCATTGGCCCGTAGAGCCCGCCGGAGTAGACCTGCTCCTTGTGCACGGCAGAGCGGTCCCGCATGAGGTCGCTGAAGGCGTAGTCCACGGGCGGCCGGAACCCCAGGGTGGGCATCAGCCCGGCCGTGGAATAGGGAGTCATGAAGGCCAGTCCCCGGCTGTGAGCCGAGTAGGCGAGGCGCAGGGGGTTGAGTCCCAGGTGGGTGCCCAGCGGGTATGCGCCGGCCTCGGCCCCGAAGTGCGTGGCATTGGGCTGCAGCGGGGAGAAGGCAGAGCGGCTGCCCAGAGTGCCGATGGCGGGGGCCATGGCACCGGCTATCAAGGGCCGGTGATGGGCGGCGGTGGTGGCGGGACTGGGTGGAAGACCTTGCAAGGCGCCGTCCCGAGCCCAGCCCTCCTCAGGGCCCTTCTCTGGGCCGCGGTTGTTGAGGATCTGCTCGATGGCTTGTACCACGTCCCCGCCGCAGCCCTGCAGCACCAGCTCCAGTACACTTCGCTTGTGCGCTGGGAAGACGCGCGTCAGGATGTCGATGGGAGTCCGCTGTCGGCCGCCGGCTGAGGGTGATGGGTCCTGCTCGTCCTTGTCCGCCTCCGAGCCCGAGTCCGATCCCAGTGGGCTGATGGAACCCGGGCTCTCCTCCCCTTCTTTCGGGCCCTTGGAGACGGGCGAGCTCAGGAAAGACTCGCCGTCCCCATTCTCCGAGCCAGAGCCGTGGCGAGCTTCTGGGGAGGAGGTGCCGGGTACGGACTCGCCGTCCGGGGACAGAGGCTTCCCGCCCGCCTGCTGCGGGGTGACGGCGCGGCTCGGTAGCAGTGTCTTGGGGAACAGCTCGAACTTTTGCATCTTAGATTCTGCGGGACGGAAAGAGAGGAAGAGAGCGCGTCAGTGAGGCTGTCCCGGACGGGGCCCGCGGAGCATCCTGGCTGTCGGTGGGGAAACCCCTGCCACTTAGCCGGGGCACCCCGGGCTGTAGCACTGAGCCATTCCCGTTCCCCGCTGCCCCTTCCGGCTTCTTCCCTCCCCCGCCCCGCCAGCGGAGATGATGGCCTTACCTGAGGCGCCGGCGCCTCCTTCGCCGCCGCCCCCGGTGCAGACGGAGCCGAAGACCTCGTATGCGGGCCGTGGCGGGATGATGCCGTTTGCGGCCGCCAGGGCCAGCCCCTCGGCCGTGCCGTAGAGCAGCTGGAGCTCGCGGGCCTCGTTCTCCTCCTGGGCCTGCTGGCGGCGCAGCGCCACCTGCGCCGCCATGACGCGCTGCCGCTCAGCGATCAGGGTGCACTTGGCACACATGCAGTCCTTCCAGCGGCAGTACCGCTTGTGGCCCTTCAGCGCCGACACCACGCCGTGGTTGCGGCAACGGGCGCACTTGGGCGTCCGAGGGTACTTCTCGGCCGCACGCAGCAACAGCGGCGGTGCCCGCAGCAAGCTCCCCGCTACGCTCACAGGCAACGTGGCCGCTGCTGCCGCAGCCGCAGCCGCCACCGAGCTGGGGGGTACCGGGGGCGGAGCGGAGGGCACACTGGGCAGCTCGGACCGTAGCTCCATCCCAGCAAATCCGTCCCGAAAGAGCGAGTTCCCCTCCCTGGCCTCCCCAAAAGCAACGCGGGGCAGGGAAGGCCCCGCGATGCACCCAGCCCGGACACGGAGAAGCGCCCAGCGCCTTCGGGGGCGATCACAAATGGGCGGCACACGGAGCCTCGCGTGCGGTCATGCAAACCCCAGCACCTATTCCCTCTCCTTGCTCGCTGCCCCTGTAGCCCGGCACACGGCTCCGGAGTGGAGTTCAGGTGAGGAAGAGGCCGACAGAAGCCTTTCTGTGCTCTCCTCCCGTCTACGCCCGAAAAGCGAATCTAAGACAAGAAAATCCAAGAGAACTTAGATTTCTCTCGCTTCCTTGCTCTCCACGCGCATCAGGGTAACACCAAGTCCATCGCGCCGGGCTCAAAGCCGAGCTCTGCTGTCCGCGCTTGCGGGATCGGTGCTCACCGCGGCGACCCGCTGGAAACCCGCACTGCTCCCTAATCTCGGATCCCCCTTCCCCCTTTAACTACGACCGCAGATTAAAAGTGTCCCTTCGAAGAGCAATCCGGCACCTTCAACTACAGGATCCCTCGCCACAAGCTGCCGAGGCTAAAATCCAGGAGAGAATTAAACAATTTTTTAAAAAAATTAAAAAGGAAAAAATAACCAAACACACGAAAAACTTAAAAAAAAAAAAAAAAANGCAAGACGGTCATAGGGGGGCCAGGGGAAACTCCCGGCCCGACTGGGCTCACCCGCCGCGGCGAGCCAGCTTCGGAGCAATCGGCGCAGGTAGAGCCGACGGAGGCGGCGGAGGGCCGAAGCGGAGCAGGACAGCTCCGGAGTAGGGCAGGGCCCTTGCGCCCCCCGGGACACGCCGCCGCCCCGCGCCGCCTGGCGCGTGCGGCCCACCTCGCGGCCGGAGCTGCAGGTAAAGCGCGCTGGCCACCGCACCGCGCGCCGCCACTCGCGCTATTGTTGCGCCCCGCGTTGCCATTAGGCAACATTTGACAACAATGTGGCGCCTGCTATTGGCCAGGGGCGGGAAGCGCCGCTCTGATTGGCCGCCCGCCGGTCCGTCGCGTCCGCCCGGCGGCTGCCCGCGCGCGCCGCGCCCGCGGAGAGCCGGGAGGGTCCATGGAGGGGAGGGGGAGAGAACCGGCGGGAAAGCGGCGCGAACGGCGTCCGCGCGTGGGCGTGAGCTTGGGCCGCGTGGGCTCGGGAGCGGGTTTGCGCGTGCAAAACGCAGCTCGCTTCCTCGCTCCCTCAGAGCGCGGCTTCACTGACCTGATCCGGTGGAAACGGCACTCGCCGGCCATCTGTTTGGGGGTTTTGCCTGGGTATCACTTGTCAGAAGGGAGGGGGGAAGGTACTGTGGAAAATGACAATTCAATTCATGTCTGCCCCCTCCCCTTGCAGATTTTGTTTTGGAATTGTACGTAACCATGTCTCTCTCCTTCCCTTCTCCCTCTTCCTTCTATTTTCCTTCCTTCCCTCGCTTTCCTTTTTCATTCCAAAGCCGCAGGTGAATCCCGCAAGCGCTGCCGCAGCAGGACAAGCCCGAGGTCAGTACGATTTTCTGCCCCTTTCGTTGCGCTGTAACCAGGGGAGCCCTGCCCGTCGCTCCTCAGAAAGTGGAGCTGGCTCTGTCTCCTGCCAGCTGACTGCATGTTCAACAGGCGCCTTCCCCGCGGGGACAATAAACCCGAGGGGCTGATTTTTGAGGAGGCGGCTGTTGGGCTGGTAACTGTATATTAACCTTGAAGCTTTTGTTTTAGCATTAAATACCCGCGTTTGACGTGACCTTCGCCGGTAACGGCGAGGAGGTACTATTTTAGCAACCTCGGTGGAAATTAACGCCGGTTCATTTCCGCAGGGCTCTCCCCTCTGTTTCCCACAAGGAATCCTCCGCCTTTTCTGACACTTTCCAAAGTTCTGTAACATGTATCCGTTAAGTCCTTTCCTGCAGAAGGGACCGTCTCCCGGTGCTCGCTGCGGCCCTCCCGTCGCCTCAGCATCCCCACCGGCGTGGCACCTGCTGCGGTACCCTCCCGGGTGGGTTTCCTTCAGGCGAGCCGCCTGGCTCCGCCGCACTCGGGCACCTGAGCCAGGAGGAGAGAAAGTCCGGGGTGCGCTCTAAACGTGCTGGGTCTGCCCGCCGATCCCTCCGAGAACGCGATGTGCGGGGCAGCTCCGCTGCAGGGCAAGCACCCACTGGTGCTCCACTGCCCCTTCCCTTCTGTCACACTACGCAAGAAACAAAACTGCACTGCAACAGAGCCCTCTAACTTTTCAATATAGTTACACTTACGTCGTTCTTTTTCTTCTTCTTTACAAACTGAACAATTTCCCATCCGACTTTCTATGTATGCAGCTGACACCCATTCCCCGTGAGTCAGGTGTTATAACACCTTTATTTGATACAGCCGCCAAGTCAAAGTATCCAATTTAATTTTATTCACAACCACTAATTTTACTCTCCGGGGAGAATTATTCTGATTTAATTTGGAATCCCTAAAACTCGACCAGATTGAATGGAAGCGTTTTAATTATTGCTTTATGTTTTCTTACAACGGAGAAAATGTTTTCCCTTTTTCCTGGCTATTTTGTTTGATTTTGCGGTGGTGTTGTTTGTTGGTTTGGGGGGTTGTTTTTTTGGGGTGACAGGGATGTGTGTTTTGTTTTGTTTTGGTTTTTTCCCCTGAAAATACCTTTTCCTTTCCCGCTGAGGTAGCCCTAACATCGCCAACAGCACAGGACACGGGCTACACTGATCTCCCCGGTTCCCTTTTCTTTCAGGTTTATTTTAAATTAAAGAGCTGGGCTATCCCATTTATGGCGGATTTAAACGACCTATTTCTGGAAGTAGCCGTGTCAAAACAACCAACTAACCAGGAAAACAACAACAACAACAAAAGAAACAAAAAGAAACGAAACAAACAACAAGAAAAACCCCAACAAAACAAAAACCAAACACAAAACCAAACAAACAAAACCGCAACCCTGCATACACACACACACACACACACACACAAAAGCCAGAAGCCCCAACACGGGGTTCTTCACCAGGTAGTGAAATGCGGTGATTCCTGCTCAGAGCCTCGTGCCGTTAGTAACGTTGCAGATGGCAGTGTGTAAGTTTGAACGCACAGTGTGTAGCATCTCTGTCTGAAGGCCTTACATATAAGATTCCACAGGCTCATGCAGCACGTCCCACAATGACTACATAGGCAGAGCTAGGACACAACGTCCCAGTGTGCACAAGAAACATCCAATTCCTGTTTATCCCAAGTAAGCACTACAGACAGTGACTCATGCAAAACACTTAACCGTGTATCACTTTTCACATATATCGAAATAGTGGAGTTTTAGTTTAAAAATGACAAAATTATTATTGCAATACTATGTAACGCAGCCCAAGACACCAGCCAGTCCTGAGGACATTTGTCAAAACCTTCCTCAAAACACCAGGAGAGTTTAACGCTTTCCCACCCTCTGCTGCTACCTCGCCACCCCGGTAAAGGCCAGCACACCCCGCTACCCCGCTGCCCCGCCGCTCCCGGGAAGCGCCGCTTTCCACCAGAGTGAGTCCAGACTCCGGAGCCAAGGCCTCCTCTCCAAACTCGGCACACTTCTCTGGGCTAAGTGAAAATCTGCTCTTTCCTCTTGTCAGCGCTGGTCGCTGAAGGGGCACGTTCAAACGGGATCCCACTATTTTGTTGGGTTTTTTCCTTACAAAGTGCCTTTAGGAAAAGAGAACCTAGGAGTCCGAACTTTCAGTTTTAACTGGTTTCATATTTTAATAATCATAATTAATATCTCTCTCTTTCCTTCAGAAACGTTGACTGCGAAGTCAGACAAACAGCGTGCTCATTTCCGAGATTTTATTCAAATAAACACAACTTGTCTGGGAGTCAGCCCTGACCGGCAAAGCCGCGGCTAGGATTTGCAGTGGGGCACTGCTTTCTCCACCTTTGTCCCGGCCTGTCAGAGCCCCGCGTGTGTGTGACCGTGTGCGGGAGACACTGACGGGTTTTCTGTTGCCGCCCCCTCCACCACACTTCTTTCCCCACCTTCTCTCCTGCTGCAAGTCATTTCTGTTTCACGAGGCAGAATAAAATCTTCATATACATCTCTGTTCTTGTGTCTTTTTTGGAGGGAGGGATGTTTGGTTTTAACAATCTACAGCGCAGTTTTGCTCTCACTGTAAGGACGGGTGTGCTGCGGAATCGGAGCGGGACGCCTCGAGATTATGAGGAAAGAAAAATTAATTTCTCCAGACCCAGCGAAGGCCAACTTTAAAGACTCCGAGACTTGACTTGCCCCCAGTTTGGATCTGGGCGCTCCTTCGACCCCAGTCAGTCAAAGCCGAGAGGTGGACCCACCTCCTGGCTTCCTCCTTGCAGAAACTGGCCGGGCCCCGGAGGAGCAGCCCAACTTTGGCACATAGTGCCTGGGCCAGCTCCAAGACCAGGGGCGAACAGGTCCCCTACTCAGGACAATAGCCCTGTCCGGGCCTGGCTGCCGGCCCCGCGGAGAACCCCGGGGTTGGGGACAGAGGTAGAGCCAGAGCCAGAGATTACAGCGTCGCCCCAGGTTTGGGCAAGCTGCTTCCTCCAGATGCGTGAAAAACGACGTTACTTCGTTGGGAAAAAAAACCAAAAGACCCAAAATCAAAAACCCCGCCGCGTTTCGTTGAGTGATGTTCAGGTTGCTGTTTAATTTTCCCTGCTATCAGTTTGGCTCTGACAGCCTCCACAAACGCACGAAGCTGGCGCCCACGACTCAGTGCTTACAGCTGGCTCAGTTCGGTAAAACACCAGGCGGGGGTTACATTAATTTTTAAGAAAACTAGCTCTTCCCCATGTTTATTTCTCTCCTGACTCCCACTGATTCACCTAAAGGCTTCCTATGTATCACTGCTCCTGTGCAAAAGTTTAAGGGGGCTGCATGCAGCGGTGCGGCTGCATCTTCCCCCAATTACAGTAGTAAAATCTTAATTAAAAAGAGCCCGTCTATTGGCTGCCGCGCAGGGAAGGCAGACACGCACGCCCGGAGGCAGCGCAGCGCCCGGACGCATCTCAGAGAAATATAGTTCTTGATTAGTGTATTTTCATCTCGTTCTTAGCGGAAGACAGTTTGTAAGTACCTGCTAATGTTAGTGCTCTTTAAGGTTTCAATTGTTCTAGGGGGTTTGCCATTGACTTTTTCATTATTTACCTACTGAATCAAAGTAAGCAAATGCCATCTGTTTCCCTGCTGCTATCATCTTCACTTTTAATTATCCGCCCAGCAGCCTAATAGAGATGATATTAAACTAAATCTTTTTGACATTAAAAGTAATTATCCCCAAACCAATATTACAAGAATGAAAATTACTATCCCTCCCCTCCACCCAAAGGAAAAAGCACATTCCTCCTAGTCCAGGCAACCTCTTTAGCTTCTAGAATGGGGAAAGACAGACGGAGGTCCCGTTAGCCCGGACTTCTCAAGTATTTGAAACATTATTAACTCCATTTCCCCCATCCCAATGGGGGCGGGNTTTGTGGAGGGAAACGAGGGAGAATCCAGACTCCACGTATTCCTGCGTGGGCTTCTCCCCACCCCGCAGCAACGCTGGCTGCACGACGGGACCGAGACTGACCCTAACGGGCCCGGCACAGGTCCCAGCACCGGGTTTTTAGAAAACAGCTTATCACAAACACATCTGCACTCTCTCTTTGCACCATCCAACGGCTCTGGTCCCCGTGCAAGGCGTTGGCGTTGAGGGGACGGTCATTACAGATACATTAGGAGCGGGTTCGCAATTAAGAGGAAGACTGCTGGTCCTCTAACAGATGGTCTCTTGCTGAATTACCTCCACGGAGTCATTTCACTTGGACTCAAACTTCTCCGCCATTTCTTCTCCGACTTGCTTTAATACGAGCTTGAGACGCGTCCCCCATTTCCTTTAATATGTGCTAAACTGAGCTAATTTTAATTGCATGTTTCAACTTTGCTAATTAAATAGAGTGGTCTAATTAAAAGTGACTAGGGAACAGTTTTAATTCAAACCTCTACTTTTTTAACAATCCATTATGCAACAAATCCAGGGTAAGCCTCTCCTTTAAAAAAGCTACAGATGATTGAGTTTTTACACCTTTTTACACGCTCACAATGGGGAGACTTGACCCAACATATGTAGCGGCGGGGCCGGGCCCCCCCGGCTCCCCGGTGGGGTATTGGAAACGGGCTGTCTCGCTGCTGTTGCCCTGCCTGAGCGCTGCAGGACCCGGTTGCCTCCCGGGGCCTCCCCGCTGGAAGTGCTGAGACTATTAGCCCAGTAGAGGTTAGAGTAGCACATCCCCAAGACAGCAGCCCAGGATTTGGGAAAATCGGACTCTTTACACGCTTCATCTCTTCACCAAGTGCTCATTAGGTTGTTAACCTTTGGTTCACATGAAAGGGGCATGTGATGAATCCCCTCCCGAACAAATGGGCGCATCCCCCTTCAGGCACTGAACAAAGCCCTTAAAATAACTGCACAAGAAAGCCTTTAGTTGTTACTCTAAAATTTCTTTTCTCTGATAGCTTGTGCCCATCCACACACACGCACCCAGACACACAGAACGAGCTAAAGAAAGTGCACACACGCAAAAATCATCTTTCTGCCCCTTCGTGAGTTTGAGCTAAAAAATAAAAATTCGCGTTTTGTCCCTGGGCCTTAGGCGCTGGCTGATGTCCCCCCAGGTCTGTCAGAGACTTGGGATGAGGCTTCCCAAAGGAAAGAAACCTTAATCGCTTTATCGGAGCGGGCGGGAGGAGGCAGCTTCTCCCTGCGGAGAGGGAAAGCCAGGCATCCCAGGCCGAGTGGTAGCCCTCTGCGAGGGGAGGGTGGGTGCCTATGCCGATCCCCCCCCCCGTTGCTCTCCCCTTCTCCCAACCCGCTCCCAGAGACAAGTTGAGAGGATTCACTGAGGAGGGGGTGTGCAGGAATTCCTCTTTCCCGCAGGGGGACACGGGCGCGAGGGAAGCCCGCTGCCGCCGCCGCCCCCACCCCGCGGCGCGGCCGCCCGGAGCCGCTGCCCCGCTCTCGGCTGGAAGTGGCGCGGAGGAGCGGGCCGTCTTCTTCGGCAGAGCGGCTCATCTTGGAAGGCCGTGCTGCTGAACTCCGTCCTGTACGGGGAGCTTACTGCTAATTGAGGGATGGTCGGGAAAGCACAGCCCCACTCCCGCATTCCCACAGGTTTTTAGGCTCTCTAAGACCTTTTCTCTCTCTCTCCCTCCTTCTCCCTCTCCTTTCTTATTTCCCAGCCCCTCGGGCACGGATTAAAGTGACAGACAATTTTCCCTTCGCACCTTATTGATGGTTAAATGCACTTTGAGTTAAT
>VWZE01005347.1:2864-13808 GCA_013396675.1 Eubucco bourcierii
AGGAAATTAAACATATACACCTGACAAAGAACTGCTTAGGAGATGTGATGTGTGATTATAGATGAGTCATTCTCATTCTGGAAGGCTGGTCTGCTGGAAAGATTCTAGTAAGCTCTGTTCTCTTTATTTATTTATTCCCCCCCTCCTCTCTTTTTTTTTTTCCCCCCAAAAAAAAAGGATATTTCAGAACTCCCATTTTATAAACATGATTTATAGTTATTTTTATTACATGGAAAACAGGAAATGTAACAAGGCTCTTTTTGTGCTGCTTTCCAACTAGTCAAATGATTATGAATTTATCTGCCAAGTTCACAAATGAAAATATTTTAGCACCCTGTTTTCCCAACCCAGGGAAAGAATTCCTTTCTAGGTGCCTGTGAACTGTATTTTTAAACTAGTGTGGAGCTAGGAGGGTGCTCTGTGGAAGGAAAAAAAAAAAGCAGGGGGGAAGGTAATATAATGACAAGATTGCAAGTAACACAGTAAGATTTAACACTTCTATGGCACTGCTTACATAAAAGTCTGCAGTGCCTTCATGACGACTGAAATAATTATTTTTCACAACAACCCTAACACAGAGAGAACAGATACATGATCAGTGCTCAATAAAGGATGGGATCACCAGAAACTATCACCTCTGGTGTAGTAGACAAACACTGCTGAAAGCTTCTATCAATAATAAACACTTTAAACAGTATTTTGCTTTCCATCACTGAAACCATCTTGGGGATTCCAGTCTGCAGTATGTTGTTCCTGAGCTGGAACTGGTTCAAGATATCCAGGTTAAGAGGCAAACTGTGGCTTTCAGGAAAATTGCCATGGGTGTTAAATGATCAAAAAGAGGTCACAACCCAACAGTAGGCTCCATCAAAGGATTAGACCTGCATCATCAGGGTGCTCTTTAATAAACCCCTATTAGAGCATTGGCTGAGTGCAGACTTCAAAGGAAGACTGCAGTCTAGTGAATCACCAGCACTGTTTAGTGCAGACTGTGTAATGTCACTTCACTTGAAGGATTTGACACAATGAGAGCACAAAGTGGGGAGATGTACAATCTACAGCCAGTGAGAATTGTGCTTTCAGCAAACACATCTGAAATACTGCACTGAATTTGCAAGGGCTACATTTAACTCCCTACTACACCAGGCAATTAGCACTTTTAGCAGGGGCACCCATTGGATTAAGGAGGCCAGGCTTGATGTACTGTGAGTTACTGTTGCAAACTGCCCACGACATTTAACATCTTGAATGGTTCTGAGCACTGTTTTCCTGCTTGGGTGCACAAGTTGTTTGTGAAAATTTAAGGTGTTTCAGAACTGAGATAGTGCCATTGTTTAGTTAATTTGAGGGGTGTTGTGGTAGGGCTAAACAGGAGAAAATAGGCTTACACATGTCCTAACTTGCCCAGAGATGTTTTTCTGCTCTCCCTCCTTCTGTTTTGAGAAGAAGCAATCACAGGAAAGAGGACAAAGAGTCTGGAGTCACTGAGTCTAAGGACTGTGGCTTGCCCAGGCTTGTTTGCATCTGTGGTAAACAAGGTACACAGGCTCAGCTTGTGCCTGCCTTGTGCAAGGCCTGTGTGCTGCACTAAAAAGGGTAAAGCAAGCCTATGGCTTCACCTAATATGGTCAGGCTTGGCTAAGTGCCATCCTGATTGGCTATTCTGTGTCCAGAGGCTCATTAGTCTCAGGCTGTATGGATAAAAGGAAATGAGCAGGTGACACAACCTGCTCTCTGCATTTGTACCTGTGCTCTGCCATTGTATCTGTGTTTGCTACTGCTGCTATTGCATTATTATTATATCCTGAACTGCCTGGAAACTGCCTGCTTCACATTTACCAGGAGCAGGCTCTAAATGCCTGCAGGCAGTCAGCCTGCACAGCCAGCCTGACACCGTGCTGAGACTGCACATGGCATTGCATCCTGCCTGCACCTGAAAGCCTCCTGCCAAGACAGGAAGTCCTGGAGATACACAGATCATCCAGAGGAGATCAGGACCAGGTCAGAGCTTGTCTGCCTCCTTTCCCCAGCAGCCTGGGAAGAATCAGAAGTCTCAGCAGCTGACAAGACAGTAGCAGAATTCCCTGAAAGCATTTGGGTACTGCCTGAAGCTGTAGCCAGCCCTGACATTGGGGAGATATTTTGTGAGTAAATACTTCAAGCCTCTTGTAACTCACCATTGCCTTCTGCCATCAGCAGGAAGGAGCTCCTTGAGTCCACCTAGTGAGCAAGTGGGGTACTGACTGCAAGCAGTATGCTGACTGCAGGAACATTCTCTGCCAGTGCAATTGAGTTTAATTAATGATATATACTATTGCTAGTTACTGCTAGATCCTGTTATTATCTGTATAAAGTTTCCACAGAATCATAGAATGGTTAGGTTGGAAAAGACCTCAAGGACCATTTAGTTCCAACCCCTTGCCATAGGCAGGGACACCTCCCACTAGCACAGCTCACTCAAGGCCTCTTCCAACCTGGCCTTCAACACCTCCAGGGAGAGAGCAGCCACAACCTCCCTGGGCAACCTGTGCCAGTGTCTCACCACCCTCACTGCAAACAACTTCCTCCTAACATCCAGTCTAAATCTCCCTCTGCCAGTTCAAACCCATTGCCTCTCATCCTGTCATTACAAGCCCTTGTCAATAGTCCCTCCCCAGCCTTCCTGGAGCCCCCTTCAGATCCTGGAAGGCTACTCTAAGGTGTCCTGGAAGCCTTCTCTTCTCCAGGCTGCAGAGCCCCAACTCTCTCAGCCTGTCCTCACAGCAGAGCTGCTGCAGCCCTCTCAGTATCCTTGTGGACTCCTCTGGACCCACTCCAACACTTCCATGTCCTTTGTCCTCTGCTTCATCCTCTGCTTTGTCTTCTCTGACATCTCCTTCCCTTCAGCTAATCATTGCTACTGTATTCTGGTACAACCTCTTCCCATTGATAAGAAAAAAGATGTTTCCTAGCATAGTTAGGGGATTTTTTTGGGGACCAGCAGGTGAAAGATGTTTGCTGGACAAGAAGATAGGGTGTCAGGTCTAGCCCATTGACAGGAACATGTCAGGAGCTCGTGAGAATTTTGCTGTCATATTTATGACTACTGAACATAATCATGTGAAGTCTGGGCCAGTTATAGTTGATTTTTATAAAAAATAAGAGACTCTGCCCTTCAAAACAATAAAAACCCTGTGACATTTTCAGCCCTAAGGCTTGTAAGTCACAGAACTTCTCAGTGAAACACCTGTTGGCATTTTACTTTTGTTTTTTTTCAAGTGGGAAAAAAAAATTCATTATCAATCTCAAAGAATCACAGAATTAACCAGCTGGGAAAAGCAAATGGGAAGTGTCCATAGGAGTGATGACAGAGGTAGGCACTGGAAAGAAGGGAAGAAGGTGGGTAAGAGTCAAGGGCTGGTGGGTATAATGATACAGATACAAGAAAGAGAGAGCACTTCTCTATCCCATGTCCATGAGTCTGAACAAGGACTAAATAATAAGCTGTGAATTCTCCCAGGAAACTCTTTTCCCACCTTCATTTAGTGTCAGCTCTTGATACAGTTCAGTAGCAATTCACTCCTTAGATTGAAGGGGATTTTGTGCCCCTCAAACTTGCATGAGTAAAGCTTTGTTAAAAGCTTGATAAGACAGCTAAGCTGTGAACTCAGCTGCTTAGGAAAGGATGGAGGCAACAGTGACTGTTAAAAGTTACCTAGGTTTGGGTTTAGTGCTGCAATGAATGGCTTAAATGAAATGTGGGCAGCTGTCTAGGGGGGGGGGGAATGTATTTGGGGAGAAGAAAAGAAAAAACAGAGAAAGAAAAACAAAAAAAGGTAGAAGCTGAAACAGAGCAGAGGAGAAGGGAGAGCAATCAGAATTTGGAATCTGTTCTGAGGTGTATTGTTGATCATAATTGAGTCCAGGCCAGTAAAAATTGAAAGTGATAGTCATCTGCTGGGCTATGAAAACCTTTTGATAGAAAGCAAAGCATATTTTTCTTGCTGATAGTAAACAGCACTCTGAAAAGAAGCTGTACAGGTATGGAATATGACCTTGTTTTGCCAAAGGACAGCTGGAACATTGTGAATTCAGTATAAAAGCAGAATCACAGACCTCTGAGGGAAAAAATAATGCTGATTTCCAGCAGCCCTTTCTGAAAGGCTGTAGACTGCTTCCCTGGCTTTTGATATTAGTGCTGGACTCAACACCACTGCAGAACAACTGCAAACTCCTTGCATGCACTGCCCAGAGCTTACTGAAGTAGGGTTCTGATTGAATTCCTTGACCAAAGAACAGTCATAAAATCACAGAATCATAGAATGGTAAGATTGGAAGGAACCTCAAAGATCATCTAGTTTCAAGCCCCTGCCATAGGCAGGGACACCTCCCACTAGTACAACTCACTCAAGGCCTCCTCCAACCTGGCCTTGAACACCTCCTGGGAGGTTGTGGAGCACAGAAGCACCCAACGTGATCAAAGATCACATTGGGTGATTCTGTGCTCCACAACCTCCCTGGGCAACCTGTGCCAGTGTCTCACCACCCTCACTGCAAACAACTTCCTTCTAACATCCACTTTCAATCTCCCCTCTGACACTTTAAACCCATTGCCCCTTGACCTGCCATTGCAAAATCTTGTCCATAGTCCTTCCCCAGCCTTCCTGTAGCCCCCTTCAGATCCTGGAAGGCTACTCTAAGGTCTCCTGGAAGCCTTCTCTTCTGCAGGCTGCAGAGCCCCAACTCTCTCAGCCTGTCCTCACAGCAGAGCTGCTGCAACCCTCTCAGCATCTTCATGGCTGCCTCTGGACTGGTTCCAACACTTCCATGTCCTTCCTGTGCTGGGGGCTCCAGAACTGCACACAGGACTCCAGGTGGGATCTGAGGAGAGCAGAGCAAAGGGGCAGAATCCCCTCCCTCTCCCTGCTGGCCACACTGCTCTTGATAAACTGATCTGATTTGCTAAAACCCTTCTTAGACTTACAGTAGCTTTGCTTGCAGATGACTGAGGAGATGTGCAGAAAAAGCAGCATCTGACAGCAAACTCTTCTTTCTTGTACCATCCTCATTGCTGGGATGCCTTTCAGCATCCTCAGGGAGAGCATGTCTTCCAGTCCTTCACCTGCTCAGCTCAGCCCTCTGATGTGCCTGGTGATTGGTCTCCTTTTGTTCTCCTAGAAGAGCCTGTCTCTTTGATGACAGCTTTTGATGTTCCTGTTTCAGATTCAAAGATACTGCCATAAAAAGAAAAAAATTGAAGCAAACCAAAGGTCACAGTAATACAAAGAGTTAATAAAATCACACAAAATTAATTAAGATTGCATAGACAGATCCCTAACAGTCTCTGGGGCTGAGGAAAATAACTGATAGTTTAGGGACATTCCTGTGTGTGGTTTTGAATTTAGGATGGAGTTTTGGAGGTTTGTTTGGTTTTGGGTTGGTTTGTTTGTTTGCTTTTTCGTTGCTGCTACATACCTACACAATTTAGAAAAAAAAAAAAAAAAAGAAAAGGATCCTCATTTCTGTGAATCATTTCAGATCCTGCTCACTGCTTTATTACAGTCATTATGACCATAGTGTAGACTCTGGCTGACAGAACTTACCTTGTTGAAAAACATAGTTACATTGTTAGATGTCAAGAAGTCTCTTAATAACATCTCCCAACTTTTTCTTCTTAGGAAACCCTCCAAATCATTTCTCTCTCATAGAATCATGCAATCATAGAATGTCAGGGGTTGGAAGTGACCTCAAAATATCATCTGGTCTAGCCCCCCTGTCAGAGTAGGATCACCTAGAGCAAATCACACTGGAATGCATCCAGATGGTTCTTGAATATTTCCAGAGAGGGAGACTCCACATCCTCCCTGGGTGGCCTGTTCCAGTGCTCTGTCACCCTCACAGGGAAAAAAATTCTTCCTCAGGTTCACATGGAGCTTCCACCAATTGCCCCTTGCCCTGTCACTGGGCATCACCCAGCAGAGTCTGATTCCAGCCTCCTGGCACTCACCCCTTACATATTTATAAACATGCATGAGGTCAGCCCTTAGTCTCCCCCTCTCCAAGCTCCAAGCCCCAGCTCCCTCAGGCTCTCCCCATAAGGAAGATGCTCAACTTCTTTCATCATTGTTGTAGCTCTGCACTGGACTCTCTCCAGCAACTCCCTGTGCTTCTTGAACAGGGGGGGCTCAGAACTGGGCACAATGCTCCAGATGCAGCCTCACCAGGGCAGAGTAGAGGGGCAGGAGAACCAACCTCGACCTACTAACCACAGCCCTTCTGATCCACCCCAGAATGGCATTGACCTTCCTGGCCACCAGAGCACACTGCTGGCTCATGCCCATCCTGCCATCCAGCAGGACTCCCAAGTCCTTCTCCCCTTCACTGCTGTCCAGCAGATCAGTCCCCAACCTATACTGCTCCTGGGATTGTTCTTCCCCAGGTGCACAACTCTACACTTGCCCCTGTTGAACCTCATCAAATTTCTCCCTGCCCAACTCCTGAGCCTAAGCCTCTGAATGGCAGCACAACTCTCATGCCAGTAGGATTCACTCGAACTGCTGTAGCACAGTAATCACAAAATGAATGCTGATCATAAGTTGGCAGCCTGAAATCTGTCATATCTTATATTGGGCAAATGCTGTCAGTAATGGATGAGAAAAAGTCTTTTGCTTCCAAGTAACTGCATTTTCAGCTGTGATGGTAGTTTCAGCTGTAGGAAGTTAGAGCAGTCAGGGTTGAAACTGGGCTCTGTGCAGAGTGGTGCCAGTACTCTGACTTCTTCACCCTCCACTGTTCTAAAGTGCTGTCATGTATTGTTCCTTTTGAATTGGAAAGCAAAGAAAGGTGCCATGAGTATAACAGACTCCTTGACTTTCTTGAGTTTGCATGATCAGAAAATTCATTTCCCAGCAGGGATTTTTAGACTGTAATGAAGAATTTTAAAAGCTAGCTGTGTGTCAAGGAATCTGCCAGGTTGTCCTAAGTTCTTTCATCTGTAAGCTAGGAAATTATAGAATCACAGAATGGTCAGGGCTGGAAGGGACCTCAAGCATCATCTAGCTCCAATACCCCTGCAGTGGGCAGGGACACCTCACACTACATCAGGTTGCTCAGGGCCACATCCAGCCTGGCCTTAAACACCTCCAGGGATGTGGCCTCAACCACCTCTATGGGTAACCTGTTCCAGTGTCTCACCACCCTCATGGTGGAGAACTTCTTCCTAACATCCAGTCTGAATCTACCCACTTCTAGTTTTGCTCCATTCCCCTCAGACCTATCACTACCTGACACCCTAAGCAGTCCCTCCCCAGCTTTCTTGTAGCCCCCTTCAGATATTGGAAGCTCACAATAAGGTATCCTCAGAGCCTTCTCCTTTCCAGACTGAACAGCCCCACTGCTCTGTCTCCATAGCAGAGCAGCTCCAGCCCTCTGACCATCCTTGTGGCTCTTTGGACACACTCCAACATGTCCATATCCTTCTTGTCCCAGGGGCTCCAGAACTAGGTGCAGTACTCCAGGTGGGGTTTCAGCAGAGCAGAGCAGAGGACCACTTCCCTTGCCCTGCTGCCCACACTTCTCTTGCTGCAGCCCAGGCTCTGGTTGGCTCTATGGGCTGCAAGAGCACACTGCTGGCTCATGTTGTGCTTCTCATCCACCAATATCCCCAAGTCCTTTTCTTCAGGGCTGAGAGTCCATAGAAATAGTAGAGGAGAGCTAGAACGTTGCTCAGTAGAACTGTCTGGGCTCTGCACAGGCCAGCAAGCTGTAAACAAGTGTGTGTTGGAGAGGAGTATAGGTGCATTGTGCCACTGCAAATGTCGTCCACAGAAAGCACCAAATTAAGATTCCAGTCAGCCTGAGCAGTATTGCAACAGTTTAGAGGATTAGCTAGGAGAGGATGCTGCTCCAGTTTCCAGAACGATATAGCTGTCTATAGACAGTTCATGGTGAGAGGGACTGAAAGGAAAGGCAGGCTTGTAATTTCTGACTGAAAAGAAAACCCATCTCTACAGAAATCATCAAAAAGTGGAAATGTTATCCCTGAGGAGCCTGACACAATCGTGTGGGGTGTTGAGAACATATTAGCTATTAGCCGTAGTTTTATTCAGAGCCACAGACTGTAAATGATAAAGCAACAGTTTTGTTCAGGAGAAAAGAGAGTGAAGATTCCTAATTTCTGCTACAGGAGTCACTCTAGAGAGTGGATCTTAACAATCAAGCCTTAGCTTGCCTTTTGCTTGGGGAAATAAAGTATCCATTTAAGCCAAAAGCATTGAAGGATGTGGATGTTAAGTTTCAGGCTATTGCAATATGGATATTGACTGGCAGCAGTCACACTGTGGCACTAACCCTCATGGGACTGTTATACTAGCAATTCCTCTGCTTGTCATCTTTGAGGAGTGAGGCTGGGAATGCCAGTCATGGAGGGCAGGAGAGTTGGGGCTCTTCAGCCTGGAGAACAGAAGGCTTCCAGGAGACCTCAAAGTAGCCTTCCAGCATCTGAAGTGGGCTACAAGAAGGCTGGGGAGGGATTATTGACAAAGTCTTGCAACGCCAGGACAAGGGGCAATGGGTTTGAACTGGCAGAGGGGAGATTTAGACTGGATGTCAGGAGGAAGTTGTTTGGAGTGAGGGTGGTGAGACACTGGCACAGGTTGCCCAGGGAGGTTGTGGCTGCTCCCTCCCTGGAGGTGTTCAAGGCCAGGTTGGAGGAGGCCTTGAGTGAGCTGTACTAGTGGGAGGTGTCCCTGCCTATGGCAAGGGGTTGGAACTGGATGATCCTTGAGGTCCCTTTCAACCTGACCATTCTATGATTCTATGATGCTATGATCTACCTTGGGGTTCTTTTGCTTTTCCCACGAGCTTTTAGCACTTGCAAGTAGGAAATCCTTATGTAGAGCTGCATTTTACTCTTGACCATTGAATTCAATTTTGGCTGACGAGAGAATTATTTAAAATAACGAATTGCCTCCCAGGAATGTCAGTTGATTGGGAAGATTCTGCAGTGTGTTAAATTAATGAGTGTCTAGAAATGTTCTGCAGAGGCTGGCTCAGTAGCTTCATCAGTGTCTCCAACACCAGATGGATCACCAGTGCCAGGCTGCTTCTTGCAGAAGTGACTATTATGGAAGGGATCATGAGAGAAATAAACCTACTCTGTCCTACCTACTCTCTGAACTCAAAACATATCAACAATACCACTATCTCATCTCACCTGGGTCACCCTCTGCACTCCTTCATCTTCTGGTGGGTGGAAAAAAAGTGTACAGAGCTCTTTGAAATTACAGTTGGGACTGGGCTCACTCCTGTGGTGAGACAATGATGAAAGGCATCACGGGGAGGTTTCCACATCCCTCACTCCTCTATGTGTAGGTGTTAGGTGCGGAAGAAGCCCAAAATGACTGTTTACTGGACTCGATTCTTCTGCACCATCTCTTGGAGCAAGAGTCTTCACTTTTACCAGCTACTGATGACTAAGTGTTCTGCCAGATGTCTGTTCCCAAGGTGTGTGATTCAAACACTTCTGACAACAAGTGATGGGTTTGCTGTAGAAAGGTCTGCCTTACTTAAGTTGAAGAGCTAAATTCTGTAATACAGGATGCTCCAGTAATTAGACTGTCTGTGCAATCTTAGTTTGAATACAAATTGGCATGAATAGTACTTCACAATGCTTTAACCATGGCAGCCAGGCCTGCTTAATTTCACAGAATTGTAGAATCATAGAATCAGTCAGGGTTGGAAGGGACCACAGGGATCATCTAGTTCCAACCCCCCTGCCATGGGCAGGGACACCTCCCACTAGATCACTACTCTTTTCAGTAGGGCTGCTACTCACCCGTTAATCTCATGTGAACTTGCACTGTTTCAAGAGCAGAAGCTTGATTTTCTGGACATCATGAGATCTCTGCCAGCCCAGTCCACAAGTTTGTCAAAGTCTCTGTGGATGGAAGTTTTGCCATTCACTGTGCAAAGGCTTTCAGTTCAGCACCGCTGATCACGCTTCAGTCATTGAACAACATGAGTAGGAGTTCAACCCCTGGGGTACTCTGCTCATTGTTGATGAACTTGCTGATGCCACCAAGCAGATGCTGAGCCTCTCATTGTCACTCTTGGAGCCCAGAGGTAGAGGCAATTTGCAGTCCATCTAACCATAATTTCTTCCAGTCTATAATTCTTTAGCTGCCGACAGAAATTGCCGTGGGGTACGGAGTCAAAAGCTTTCCGAAATGAGGCATGTGAGACGTATCACATTTGCAGGCCTCCTTTTGTCACTGTTGCAGTAGGCCCTCAGGTTAGATGAACAAAGTTTGTCTCTCTGGTAAATCCATGCTGTTTACAGCTTTCAGCTTCTTGTTCTCCAGGTGTTTGTAAATGCATCCTCAAAAGACAGGCTGCGTGTTCTTTCTAGGGACTAAAAGATGGCTGGCCTGGAAACCCCTGAACCCTTCCCTCCTCTTACCTTTCTGAGAGGTGGAAGTCAGTGCCACCATGCAAACCACCCAGGGAAAGCCAATGAGAGCCAGGGAAATCTGCGTTGTATTTTGAAGTGCCTCAGTGGCTGCAATCTTTAGTTTTGCAGCTAATACTCTGTGAAAACTTTTGGCCCACCAGAGGCTTCCCGCAGTGCAGGTACTCAATTGCTTCTCTTTGTTCAACTACTTGGCTGTGTAGGCAACATCCACACAGAGAGCACACAAAGCAACCTGTATGTAAGCCACCCAGGGAAAGCCAATGGGAGCCAGGGGAATCTGTGTTTTCTCCATGACAGGCAGGGTATCCTGGAACTTCTTTACTCAAGAGCAGTGCAGCCAGCAAGGAGAGGGAGGTGATTCTGCCTCTTTACTCTGCTCTCCTCAGACCCCATCTGGAGTCCTGTGTGCAGTTCTAGAGCCTCCAGCACAGGAAGGACATGGAACTGTTGGAGTGAGTCCAAAGGAGGTCACAAAGATGCTGAGAGGGCTGCAG
>VWZE01005348.1:21299-46142 GCA_013396675.1 Eubucco bourcierii
TTTCCTCCTCTCTGCCCTTCCCTTCCCTTCCCGTGCAGAGAGCCACTGGAGTGCTCAGCCGGGTCCTGGCAGCAGCCTCCGGGGCAGTGGAAGCAGCAGTGGCAGGAGGAGTGGTGAAGCAGATGGGCAGGATCTGCAAGGTAATGCCCCTGAAGGAGGCTCCTGGAAACCCTCAGCTGCCCTCAGCTCAGCCTCCCCCACCCTGGGAGGTCTCTCTGCAGCTGTGCCACCTGTGCTCAAGCTTAGATTTAAGCCAGGCTGCCCGCCCTGGTGCCCAGGCTGCCCTCCCAGACACCCAAGCTGCCCGCCCTGGTGCCCAGGCTGCCCACCAGACACCCAAGCTAGCTGCCCTGGTGCCCAGGCTGCCCTCCCAGACACCCAAGCTACCCGCCCTGGTACCCAGGATGCCCACCAGACACCCAAGCTGCCCGCCCTGGTGCCCAGGCTGCCCACCCAGGCTGCCCACCCAGGCTGCCCGCCCAGGGGCTGAGCTGTTAATGTGCTTCAATCCCACACAGACTGGAGCAGAGATCACCTCCAGCTATGCTCTGAAGACTCTTTGCATCTGCACCAGGAGCAGCAGACAAGCCCAGGCAGAGCTGGTGAAGGCTGACAGAGGCAAGTGGCAGCCTCACTGCTCAGAGTGCTGAGGTGGCCTCAGTGCCAGCCAAGCAGCCTGGGAACAAGCTCTGAACCGTGAGGGTGGTGGAACACTGCAGCAGGTTGTGCAGAGAGGTGGTTGTGGCCTCATGCCTGGAGCTGTTTGAGGTCAGACTCAACAAGGCTCAACCTGCTCCAGCAGAGGATGTCCCTGGTGGCTGCAGAGGGCTTGGACCTGCTGAGCTTTGGAGGTCCCTCCCAAACCAGTGGCTCTGGGACCCTGGGTGGTGGGAGGTGTCCCTGCTAAGGGCCCTTCAGGCTCAGCCCTTCTCTGGTTCTGTGAGGCTGAGGCTGTTGACTTCCCCTTGCTTGTGGCTCTTTGGCCTGCTGGTGGAAGGCAGCGGCTGTGCAGGCAGAGCAGGTGCCAGGGCATGCTCTGAGTGCCTTTGCTCTGCCCCTGTGGTGCAACACTTCTCAGACTGCTTTAAAACCCAGGTCCAATTAATGCTGATTTGAGTGCAACAGAGAACAGCTGAAGCTTATCTCAGTGCTTGAAAGCTGTCAAGGAGCTGTCAGCTGCTGCAGTTCAGCTTTGAACCCCAAGGAATTGCACTCACTCAAAGCCTCTCAGAGCATCACCTCCCTTCTGCACACCCCACAGGAGTTTGGCTGTCAGCTGCAGGATGAAGCCTGCAAGAACACTTCTCTCACTCACTCCTGAGCTCCTAAGCTCCTGGGGATTCAATCCTGTCAGCAGCCACTGCTTTGTCTTTGCCCCCCTCTGTTTGCCAGCCCAGACGTTGCCCTGTTGCTAGGAGCCTGTCTCAGGATGTTCAGTTGCAGCTTGGGCCATTGGGTTCAGCTTCTGCACCAGCTCCTGCTGCTGCAGCAGCACTTCCTCTGCAGAAGGCATCACTGCAGCACGAGAGCTGGGATGGGCAACTGACATCATCTGCCTGGACCTGAGTGAGGCTCTGTGCCACATGGCATCCTGGGCACCAAGCTGGAAAAAACAGGGACTGGATGGGTGAGCACTGCTGGGTGAGGAACTGCCTGGATGGTGGCACACAGAGAGTGGTGATCAAGGGCACAGTGTCCACCTGCAGACCAGTGCCAAGTGGTGTCCCTCAGGGGTCAGTGCTGGCACCAGTGCTGTTTGACATCTCTGTCAGTGCCATGGACAGAGGAATCAGTGCAGCCTCAGCAAGGCTGCAGCTGGCACCAAGCTGTGTGGCACAGTCACTTGCTAGAGGGCAGGGATCCATCCAGAGGGACCTGCACAGGCTGCAGAGCTGTGCCCAGGCCAACCTCAGGACATTCAACAAGGCCAAGTGGAAGGTCCTGCCCCTGGGTAGGCACAATGCCAAGCACAGCTCCAGGCTGGGTGGGGAATGGCTGAGAGCAGCCCTGAGGAACAGGCCCTGGGGGTGTGGGGTGAGGAAAAGCTCAAGCTGAGGCTGCAGTGTGAGTGCAGCCCAGACAGCANTGCAGAGGAGGCCACCAAGATGCTCAGAGGGCTGCAGCAGCTCTGCTGCGAGGACAGGCTGAGAGAGTTGGGGCTGTGCAGCCTGCAGAGGAGAAGGCTTCCAGGAGAGCTTGGAGTGGCCTTGCAGGGTCTGAAGGGGGCTGCAGGAAGGCTGGGGAGGGACTGTTGACAAGGTCTGGGAATGGCAGGACAAGGGGAATGGGTTTGGAGTGGCAGAGGGGAGACTGAAAGTGGATGTCAGGAGGAAGTTGTTTGCAGTGAGGGTGGTGAGAGACTGGCACAGGTTGCCCAGGGAGGTTGTGGAGCACAGAATCACCCAAGGTGATCTTTGATCCCATTCTGTCCATCTGTGCTCCACAACCTCCCTGTGTAAACCTGTGCCAGGGTCTCCTCTCCCTGCCAAGAATTCCTTCCTCATCTCCAGCCTCAGTCTGCCCTCCTGAAGCTCCATTCCCTCTCTTGCCATCACCACAGGGTTCAGAGTGCTGCTGAAGCTCTTGGACTCACAGAATGAGAGCACCGTGGCCAACGCTGCCTTCTGCCTTGGCCAGTGCCTGGCAATGCCTGGAGCAGCCAAGTCCTTGCTGGGCACCAACGTGGTGATGACTCTCCTGAGGCATGCTGGGGGTGATGCTGCCAGGACTTCAGTGCAGGAGAACTCAGCAATTGCTCTGGGGAAGCTTTGTGTGGCTGAGCCAAGGTATTGTGGCACAGACCTGTCCCTCCTGCTGACTGTGGGTTGGTAACTCCTGGCAAGGGCATCTCTTTCCCTGCCCCTAACTCAAGTTCACTCCTCCTGGCATTGTCCCCCACCTGTGCTATTGTCCCCACAGCTCTGCTTTAGGGTTCCCTGCATTGGTGCTTGTCTGTCTCAGCACATCTCGAAGCTGATTTTGCTTCTGATACTGCCTGTGCTGGAGGAATGGAAGGCAGAGCTGGGGCAGGTTTGCAGGGGTCAGAGCAATGATGAGAGCAAATCCCTCAGCAGCCTGCTCTAGCTGCAGGCCAGGGGAGGGCTGTGAGGATGCTGAGGGGACTGAGCACTGCCTGGGGAGGAGAGGCTGAGGGACCTGGGGCTGTGCAGTCTGCAGAGGAGAAGACTGAGAGGGGATCTAAGAAATGTTTATAACTCTCTGAGGGCTGGGGGTCAGGAGGGGGGGACAGGCTCTGCTCACTGCCCCCTGGAATAGGACAAGCAGCAATGGATGGAAGCTGCAGCACAGGAGGTTCCAGCTCAGCACAAGGGCAACTTCTTGCCTGGAAGGGTCCCAGAGCCCTGGCACAGGCTGCCCAGAGAGGTTGTGGAGTCTCCTTCTGTGGAGCCTTTGCAGGCCTGTCTGGATGTGTTCTGTGTGCCCTGAGCTGCATTGTCTGGTCCTGCTCTGGCAGGGCTTGGACTGGATGAGCTCTTTGGGTCCCTCCCAAGCCCTGACATCCTCTGAGCCTGTGGCTGGAGGCTGAGAGCCCTTTTCTGAGGAAAGCTAAGACCAGGACTGGGCTGTCTGTGCCTGCAGCACCAGAGCCATGGCAGCTCCTGCAGGTCTGCCACAGAGGGGGTCTGGAGCAGTTGTTTGTAACCCTGCAGAGAGCAGCCAGGGCAGGTGGGACAAAAGCAGAGCAGTGCAGAAGCTGAGATGTTCCATACCAGCAGGTGGGTGAATGAAGACAGAACTGCTGTGGGAAGCAGAGGAGCACACTGGGCCACTAACCTATGGGACACAAAGCAGATCTCTGTGGGTCCCTTCCAACCCTGACACCCTCTGAGCCTCCCTGGATAGCCCATCCCAGAGGCTTTCATCTTGTCTTGTGTTGGGGAATCATAATCTAGAAACTGCTTTTGGTGCAGCTCTAGGGTTGGCATCCAGCACCTGTGCCAGCCTGGGGGAGAGCAGGAGGCTCCTGTTGTTGTTACCTCTCTTCTGTTCCTGCCCTTTCTGTTATCTTTTCAGGCACCTTTTGCAGCTGAGGAAGCTTCATGGCCTGACCATCCTCAGCTCCTCCATGAAACATCTGCAGAGCAACTGAACCCTTCCAGAGACCTCTGAAATCTGCTCTTAATCTCCTTTCCTGTTGGCTAATTTTTTGTCATCAACAAAACCAACTCCAAACCCATCCATTTTTTATTTTTTTTTTTTTATTCCCAAGCCCTCCTCAAGATCTTTGCTGCTCCTCCACAGAAGGATCAGCAGGAAGTAGTTAATTGATTATCTAAGTGCAATAACAACTTGCATTAAGCTTCTCTTTGCTCTAATAAATGAGGCTGCCCTTTCTGACTGGCAAGTTCCTTGCTGGTTAATCACTGCCCCATGGCTCATCCAGACCCTGCCCAGGGTGTTGGAATGAACTAGAAATCAGTTGAGGGTTGGGTTGTGACTTCCTCACAAAGCTTCTTCACCTGGTCCAGAGCTGCTGGGAGAGCAGGACCTGGGAGTCCTGGTTGGACACTTCTCACCAGCCCCAGGTTGCTCAGGGGCTCATCCAGCCTGGTCCTGAACACCTCCAGGGAGGTTGGGGAGCACAGAAGCACAGAATGTGATCTTTGATCACATTCTGTGCTTCTGTGCTCCCCAACCTCCCTGGGAAACCTGTGCCAGTGTCTCCTCACCCTCCCTCTCCTGTGCCAGAGTCTCCTCCCTCAGCTCCAGTCTGACCCTGCTCTCTCTCAGCTTCAATCCTTTCCCCTTGCCCTGTGCTGGACATCCCCAATGTGGTTCCTGTGGTGATGTTTTGTGCAGTTCAGCTCTGACAGGAGCAGCTCAGGTGCCCAGGCTGCTGTGCCAGGCTTCTCTCTCTCTCTCCAAGGTGGGGATCTGATTGAGCTGCTGAGCACAAACTTTCATCCCAGCAGCCAGGATGCTGCTCTGTGCCAGGCAGTGGGGCTGGCACCCAGGGGTAGCAGCAGAGCACAGCTTGGGGACATGGAGCTTGGGGCAGGGAAGGTTCTGCAGAGTGTTGGATGTGGCAAACAACTGCAGGATGGAGGCACCACCAAAACCCAGGGCCTTGTGCTGTCCAAATGCCAGCCTGGAGCATTTCCTTCCCCAGACACCTCAGCCTGGGGCTGAAGGTGAAGTGAGCTGACCTTGCCTACCTCCCTCAGCTGAGTGCCTTGGCCAGGAGTGGCAGTGCCACCTGGCAGCACCCAGTCTGTTGGGTTATCTGCTAGACTGCACTGTCAGTTTGCCGAGGGGTGGAGAATGGTTCATTGTTGTTCCCCTCCAGAGTCATCTCCTCGTCCTTGGTGTCCCTTGCAGTGCTCCTCTGAGCTGTCATTGTGCAGCTTATCTCAGCCCTGCTCAGGTTCTGCTCTCTGCTGCCCACTGCCCTCAGCAGCCACAGCTATGTGATGATGTTCTCTCAGCTCCTCAGCCTGGGCTGCCCTCTGCTTCCTTTAACCCGAGAGGTTTGCTTGCTGCTTGTGTGTCTGCAGCTGCCTGGCACTGCACAGATGCCTGCTGCACACCACTGACTGTCTGCAGGTGGGCACTGGCAGGGGCACTCACACACAGTCCCAGACTGCCAGGTGGGAAGGGACCCCAAGGCTCATCTGCTCCAGCAGCAGAGTTGCCATGAGCTGGCCCAGCCTGCCAAGCTGAGCCCAAGTGTGGGGCACTGCCCTGCTGCCCCTGGCAGGTGACTCCAACTCCTGGCTGCAGGCAGCACAAGGTCACCTCTCAGTCTCCTTTGCTCCCACCTAGACAAGCCCAAAGTGCTTGGCTGCTCCTTCCAGCCCTGTCCCCAGCTTTGCTGCCCTGCTCTGGGTGCCCATAAGGACCTTGCCACCCAGGGCAGCACTTTAAGCCCTTCTGCAGAGCCAGGGAGCTGCTCACACAGGCAGCCTCTGCTGTCTGCACTCAGCTCCTCTGCCATGCACACTGAGCCACTCTCCTGTCAGACATCAACTGGCTCCAGCTGGTGCAGCCTTCTCTTTTTTTTTGTCTCCTTGGAACAGATTATTGGTTGCTGCTTGGCCTAAACTCTTATAAAGTAACCCAACCCTGCCCTCGCAGAGCACAGGCAGCAACTGCCCCTTGCTGAGAGGCAGCAGAGACTCAGCAAGCTGCTGCCTGCCTCCCTCCGTTGGGATGATCCAGGAGATGCAGGAGAGATTCCCTCTCTTCCTTCTGATTGCAGCTGGACTCTTGGACTGCTCTGGTGAGTGATGCCTTTTGTTCTGCTCTCCACTTGCTGCCTCTCTGCCTCCTTTGCCTCTGCCATCAGCCAGCACAAACACTGTGCTAAATGTTGTGCCAGCAGCCTCAGTGTGTGGCAACGGAGGAGCAGCATCTGTGAGCTCTGCTGCAAGCCTCAAGATGCCCTCTGCTGTGAGCACAGGCTGAGGGAGCTGGGGGGGTGCAGCTGGAGAGGAGAAGGCTCCAGGGGGACCTCAGAGCTGCCTGCCAGTGTCTGGAGGGATCCTGCAGGAAGGCTGCAGAGGGACTTGGCATGAGGGTGTCCAGAGTCAGGGCAAGGGGCAATGGTTTGAAGCAGAGCAGGGTCAGGCATGCATTTGCTGCAAGGTGCTTAAAGGTTTTGGGGCAGGAAAGTGCATGAATGCTTTAGTCCATGGTTGGGAAGTGTCCTTGGGAATGTCTTTGGAATGTTAAGGCAGCAAGAACATAGAAGTGTGTGGATAAAGCCTTTAAAAAGCAAAGCTCTGCCTCCTGGAATGGCAGAGTCTGCTCCTCAGCTGGGAAGTGACAAAGGGTGGAGTTGATCTGTTCAGGGATGCATAGAATGGGTTTGGCTTGGAAGGGACCCTCAAGCTCATCCAGTGTCAACCTCATGCCATGGGCAGTGGCACCTCACACCAGCCCCAGGTTGCTCAAGGGCTCCTCCAACCTGGTCCTGAACACCTCCAGGGAGGTTGTGAAGCACAGAAGCACAGAATGTGATCTTTGATCATCTTTGATCTCATTCTGTGCTCCACAACCTCCCTGGGCAACCTGTGCCAGTGTCTCCTCACTCTCACTGCCAAGAATTTCTTCCTCATCTCCACTCTCTCTCTGCCCTCCTCAAGCTCCAATCCCTTCCCTCTCATCCCAGCAGTGCAGCAGAGCTGGGGAGGGACATGTTAGCAGTGTTGGTGTCTCAGCATCCTTGCTGGTGGCTCTGTCCCTTCCACCACCTCCCCCCAGCTTTGTCCCGCCTGATCACCCAGTGTGAATCAGGAAACTCAGCCACGGGACTGGGATGTGGGGGAAGGAGCCAGGGGAGTGCAGCTCCCTCACTGTGTGTGTGGATCACTAAAGAGCTTCCAGCCCTGTCCCCAGGTGAGCTTGGGGCTTTCATCCTCCCTCTGTCCTTGGCTGTTGCTTATGTCCTTGTGCAACCAATGCAGTGAGCTCCCCTCTGTGTGCTTGGTGCTTGGCATCAGTGTGCCAGGGGCACCAAGAGTCATCCTGGACATGGCACTGAACAGAAGGGGCAGGGGAGCAGCCTGGCAGCAGCTGGCTGCAGGAATGGCAGTGCCAGAGTTGCTCTTTCCCCCTTCTTGTGTGGTTCTGGGGCCAGTTGCTGCTTCCTGCTCACCCTGTGCCAGAGGGGGGAAGCTGAAGTGTGCTGCAAGCCTGTGTGCAGCTGAGGAGGCAGAGCCTTGTTTGTTCTCTGCCCCTCAGGTGCCTCCAAGCATGGACACCAGGGCAGTGAAGTGCCAGACCTGAGCTTTGCAGGAGGAGCCCAGCCAGGAGCTGAGGGCAGCCCAGTGCCCAGGCAGCTGCTTTCCATCACAGAAGATCACTCAGATGCGATGAGCTTCAGTGCCCAGAGCCCAGCAGCTGATCCCACCAAGGAGACAGGAGCTGATCCCAGCCCTGGCAGTACGGACACAACCCTGCAGCCCCAGCAGCTGGGCACAGGCTTGGCAGTGCCTGGGCACCTGCACACAGAAGCAGCAGCAGCTGTAAAGCTCCAGGATGGGCACAGGGCTCCTGGCAAGCTCCTGGGTACCACAAGCATCCCTGTCTCCACACAGGGGTCTCTGGCTGCCATGCCTCTGGAGCTGCCAGGGAGGGCACTGCGTGGGCAGCCAGACAATGCCACCCAGGCTGCTGCCAGCCTCGCCAGCTCTAGCACTGGGCTGCCCCAGCCCAGCCTCGGGCCAAGGACACCCCAAGGATCTCCCCAGCTCCCAGCTGTCCCTTCCAGCCCTGCTGCCAAGCAGATGGAGCTGACAAGTCCTGCAGTGTCTCCTCGGACTCCAGTGACCACTTTTCATCCCCCAAGAGCAGCGACAGCAGCACCTCCACTCCCCCCTGCAGCTCAGAATGCTCTGCAAAGCTCAGGGCTGGGCTGGTTACCAGCAGCAGCACCCAGCACAAGGCCCCCAGCCCCAAAGCCACCAGCCCAGGCTGCCACTGCGACCCCTGCACGCCCCGAGGGGACTCAGGCTGTGGATGCTCAGGTCACAGCTGCTGCATTCCTACACAAACCAGCTTCAGGGGACCTGGATGCACCCTACCCCAGGGTGGCACAGGCAAGTGCTGCCCAGGTGTCCCCTGGCTTCTCTCTGGAGCCAGAGACAGCAGGCAGTGAGCTCAGAAGCTCAGCGGCAGCTGCCACAAAGGCTCCTGCACACCCGACCCAGCTGCCCGCTCCCCAGCCACCCTGGCAGGGCAGTGCCCATGCTGAGGGTGAGCTGCTGCCATCTCCACTTCCAGGGCACATCAGCACAACTGAGAGCCACCAGCCCCTCTCTGGCTCCCAGGCTCTCAGCTCTGCCCAGCCACAGGTGCCCCCAGAAAGCGGCAGCGGCTCAGAGGGAGCTGCAGCTCCAGTCCCACACCGAGATGCTGCTCAGCAGCTGGGGGCAAGCAAAGCTGAAACCTCCAGAGCCCACGAGAGCCCAGAGGGCTCTGCCAGCTCCTCCTCACCCCTGTCCACAGCACCACTTCCCCAGGCTACCCAAGTGCCTGCCCCTGCCTCTGAGAATGCAGCCCTGCAGCCTGGCAGCCCTCCTGGCTCTCTGCAGGCAGGGCTCCAGCCCCCAGCTGCAGCTTCTCCTGCCTCTGCTGGGCTGCCTCTGCTGGGCATCGCCACCTCTGCCCAGAACGGCTTCCAGGTGCCAACCTCACCCACGCCTACTGCTGCTGGCTCCCAGGCTGGAGGCGTTTCTGCCCTCCCTGCGGTGCTGCAGCTGAGCACAGTGGCAGAGTGCCAGGGCAGGAGAAGCTGCACACAGCAGGTGCCTAAAGCAGGTTCTGCCCCCTGGGCTGCAGGGGCCAGCCCAGCCCCCAGCCCCTCTGCACTGCATGGCAGCAGCAACCAGAACCTTCCTCTGCCAAGCTCTGCCTCACCAGCCCTGCAGGAGCAGCAAGCTGGCAGCCTGGCACATCTGCCCTCCCTCCATGCACAGGGAGCCCAGTCCAGACCTCCTGAGCTGCCTGTGCCCGAGGCTCCTGAGGACATCCCAGCACACCTGGCACAGCAGTTGGGCATGACACAGGATGCAGCTACCAAAGCCCTCGGTGCTTTGAGAGGTGCCCAGCTCACAGTGCTGCCATCACCCCCACACTTGTCCTTCCTGCTCAGGAGTGCCAAGGGCATGATCTGCCTGCAGCCCACGGGGGACTCCCCTCTGCCCACGCAGTTCCCCACTGCCAGCCTTGTGGGGCTGGCTTCCATTCAGCAAATCCTGGCAGCATCAAATTCTTCCACCCTGGACCTCGCCAGTTGGCACAATGTGAGTCTCTCCAGCCTGATCCTGGTCAAGCCTGTATTTGTGCTTTTGCCCCCTGGCAGAGCAGATTCACAGCTGGTGCCCTCTCCTGAGGGACAAGGCCACCACCAGGCTGCCCTCTTGGTCACTAGCAAGAAGGACCTGAGTGTGGCTACCCCCAAAAGCAGCCCCAGCCCAGTGAGAGCTTCTTCCTCTCCTCCCACCTGCAAGTCTTTGAGGCCTGAAGCCATCTCCCCTGAGCCTAACCGAGGAGCAGAGCAAGCCCCAGTGACCTCTCTGCCAGTGCTGCCCAGCCCCAGCCCCACTGCTGTGCTCCTAGCAGAGGGTTTGCTGCAGCCCTGGCTGGGGCTCAGCACTGCAGTGCAGGGCATGCACCTGCACAGGCTGCCTGCAGACATGCAGCTGCCTGCTGCCAGCTCCCCTCAGCCCACAGGGACTGCTTTGGCTTTACAGGGCAGGCTGCTGGCAGAGCCTTCCACCCACTCTGTGCCACCAGCAGCAGTGTCTGCGCAGCACAGCCTCCACGTGGCCCCCAAAGCCTCTTTCAGCACCAGAAGGCCACAGATGACTCCTGCAGCTCCACCAGCAAAAGGACTCCTTGGCCTCCAACCTCCAGCCCAGCCTCCATCCACTCCTGCAGCTCCACCAGCAAAAGGACTCCTTGGCCTCCAACCTCCAGCCCAGCCTCCATCCACTCCTGCAGCTCCACCAGCAAAAGGACTCCTTGGCCTCCAACCTCCAGCCCAGCCTCCATCCACTCCTGCAGCTCCACCAGCAAAAGGACTCCTTGGCCTCCAACCTCCAGCCCAGCCTCCATCCACTCCTGCAGCTCCACCAGCAAAAGGACTCCTTGGCCTCCAACCTCCAGCCCAGCCTCCATCCACTCCTGCAGCTCCACCAGCAAAAGGACTCCTTGGCCTCCAACCTCCAGCCCAGCCTCCATCCACTCCTGCAGCTCCACCAGCAAAAGGACTCCTTGGCCTCCAACCTCCAGCCCAGCCTCCATCCACTCCTGCAGCTCCACCAGCAAAAGGACTCCTTGGCCTCCAACCTCCAGCCCAGCCTCCATCCACTCCTGCAGCTCCACCAGCAAAAGGACTCCTTGGCCTCCAACCTCCAGCCCAGCCTCCATCCACTCCTGCAGCTCCACCAGCAAAAGGACTCCTTGGCCTCCAACCTCCAGCCCAGCCTCCATCCACTCCTGCAGCTCCACCAGCAAAAGGACTCCTTGGCCTCCAACCTCCAGCCCAGCCTCCATCCACTCCTGCAGCTCCACCAGCAAAAGGACTCCTTGGCCTCCAACCTCCAGCCCAGCCTCCATCCACTCCTGCAGCTCCACCAGCAAAAGGACTCCTTGGCCTCCAACCTCCAGCCCAGCCTCCATCCACTCCTGCAGCTCCACCAGCAAAAGGACTCCTTGGCCTCCAACCTCCAGCCCAGCCTCCATCCACTCCTGCAGCTCCACCAGCAAAAGGACTCCTTGGCCTCCAACCTCCAGCCCAACCTCCAGCCCCTCCTGCAGCCTCTACAGTTCCACCACCAAAAGGACCCTTTGGCTTTCCTGTTCCCTCCCAACCTCCCTCCACTGTCTCCAGGACTGCAGATGAGGTTCAGCAGAGGAGGTCTCCAGCTCTGCAAGGCCATGGCCCAGGCTTGGTGAGCAGCCCTGCCCCTGCCCACAGCCCCTGCCCACTGTGCTTGGCCTCCAGCTCCACCAGGCAACCCCCACTGAGGGTGTCCCCAGGCACTGTGCCCACAGCACAAAGCCTCCAGAGCACTGAGCCACCTCAGAGACTGCCACCAGCTGCCCACTTTGTGCCCAGCACCTCCTCAGTGCTCCCAGCTGGCACCAGGACCTGTTCAGGAGGAGCTGCAGTGTGTGCCCAGGTGGCACCACTCCCCCCCACATCTGCAGGCCAAGTCAAACCCTTGGCATTGGCTCCTGCTGTGCCTGAAGCTCCTTTGAAGGCAGAGAGACCCCCACAAGCCCCCCTGGGTGCTTCCTCCTCAGCAGAGGCCCAAGTGCCAACAACAGCTTCTGGGAAGCTTCTGGCTCCAGTCACCCACCCCAAGCTGCAGAGCAGTGCCCCTGCCAGCCCACCCCACCCTGTGCCCACACAGGGTCCCCTGCCCGCAGCCCCCAGGCCTGCCCCAAGCCACCCAGCCCCTGCTGAGCTCTCCTCACAGGCAGAACAGACAAAGCCAACTGAAGTCAGCAAAGGCAGCACAAGTGCAAGGGAGACAGCAGCTGGGAGCTCCTTGCCAACAGGAGAGGCTCTGCCAGCCATGCCCAGCACAAGGACACAGCAACCCCCCCCAGCAGTTCTGGGCAGCGAGGTTGGTGTAGCTGCAGGGCAACCACCTGTGCCCACAGCTTCTGCCACTGCTCCTGAGGGGCACCCTCCCCTGGCACAGAGCACAGCACAACCCTCATCAGCAGGGACCTCTCCCCCTGCCCCTCAGAGTGGCTCTACCATTGCCATGCTCAGCAGCAGGGCAGCCTCTCCCCTGCCCACTCCAGCTGCCAGCTCCCAGCCCAACACTCTGCTGCCTACTGCTGCCCGAGGGGGCAGAACACCTCTGGGCCCTGCAGCCGTGGGGCAGAGTGAGGAGGTGCCAGGGAGAGAAGCAGGCACTGTGGTCCCTGCACCAGTGAGGAAGAGTGAGGAGGTGCCAGGGAGAGAAGCAGGCACTGCTAGCCAGCTGCCCACTCAGGCAGCCACACCTTTGCCAGCCCAGGCAGCAGGCAGTCAGCCTTTGGCCTCACTGGAAGAGGAGGGTGAGCCTGAGCCTGGTGACTCCAGCCCTGGCACTGCCATGCCTGCCCCTGGGCTCCCTACAGCAAGGGCATTTTCTGGCTCTGCTGCCAGGCCTCTCAGTGATGCCACTCCTCAGCCAGCTCTCCTCAGCACTGCAGCTGCCAACGATGCTGAGATGCTTCCTGGCAGAGGTCTAAGCCACTTCCTTCCAAGCCCAGAGAGCCCTTCATACCCTCCCGGGAGCCTGGTGGCACTTACCCGCCCTGGCAGCTCCTCTCTGGGTGCTGCACACACTGGGCAGGCTGAGGAGCTGAGCACAGAGGCAGAGGAGCTGCTGAGAACAGATGAAGCAACAGAAGCAGCAGCTGAAGGCTTAGGAACTGCTCTGCCTCTGCTGGATTTGGAGCCCAGAGTGGGGGAATCCCACCAGAGGAGAGGGCTGCAGCCAGGAGCCACCTTCCTGAACGGGTAAGGAGCTGGGGCAGTGCCAGCTGTGCTGCCATGCTGGGGCTGCAGGGAGCTGGGGCAGTGCCAGCTGTGCTGCCATGCTGGGGCTGCAGACAGATGGCACCACTCTGGGCAGGGAGCTGGGGCAGTGCCAGCTGTGCTGCCATGCTGGGGGGGCATACCCAAACGGTTCCATGACCTCAGCCCACACAGGGTTAAACCCTTTCGGTTTGTCCAGCTCTGAACAGGTCCTTTTCACACCCTGGCTGCCAGTGGTGTCCTTCAGCCCTCGTTGTCTTCCTCACAGCAGCCTTCAGCCTCTCCTCCCACAGGCACTCCACCTGCAGCTGGGCAAATGGGGGCCGCTGGAGCTCGCTCAGGTGGGCAAATGCCCTGGCAAAGGGGGCAGACAGTGCCACATGGAGCAGCTCCTCAGCTCGGCTGGTTTGGCTGTGAAGAGGCAGGAGGTGAGGCTGGGCAGGAGAGGCTCTGCCGTGCCAGGGGCTGCATGCTGGAGCTGCTGTGGAGCTGTGCCACAGCCCTTAGCCATCGGGCACCTGGTTGTGCCACCTGGGAGGTGGCAGCAGAGTCCAGCAGCTTTTTTTTTTTTTTTTTTTTTTTTTTTTTTTAACCCCAGAAGTATTAAATTGCAGAGGGAAAGGGAAAATATTTCAGTGATGATTTTGCCAGTGTGGGACCCAGGAGCAGCCCTAAGGTGCCCCTGCAGCATGTGGGCAGCTCTGGCACTTGGGTTGCTGGTTGGACCTGATGGCCTCAGAGGTCTTTTCCGAGCTTGGTGGCTCTCTGGTTGGTTCTGGGGTTGGTTGCTGGTTTGTTGGCTGTGTGCTTTCCCCATGCTGTTGGGCTCCTGGCAGCCCTGGGGCTGGCTGCAGCTCAGCTTCTCCTTCCCTCCCTAAGCCTGGCAGTTGTGAGCGATGACCTCTGCGGCTCCGGCAACTACAGCGTGCAGATGAGCTTGCAGCCCGTGGCAGAGCCGGAGGAGAAGGAGCTGGTGGCTGCCCAAGAGACGTTCCTGGCCCTCATTGCTGTGCAGAGCAACAGCAGCCAGCCCCTGCTGCAGGTCCAGTCGTGCTGTGTGACTCCTTCTGCCAGCCCTGGGGCTCCGGGCGCCGTCTGCTGCTCCTTCCGCAGGTCAGAGCTGCAGGGGGGGGTTGGCTTTGCACTGCTGCTGGGGGCTGCCGAGGGGCTGACCCTTAGGGGACTCTCCTGTGCTCTGTGCCTGCAGCTGCACCTCACTGCAGTTCAGAGGAGGCTCAAAGCAGTGAGAGCAGCTCCTGGGAGTGCTCTGCTCCCGCAGCTCTCTTGCAATGAATGCCAAGGGCAGCCCTGGGAGGAGAACTCTGCCTTCAGCCTTTGATTTATGTAAATCACAGAACTGTTTGGGTTGGAAAAGCCCTCAGAGGGCATCCAGTCCAACCAGGACCCCATCAGGGCCACCAAACCCTGTCCCCAAGTGCCACAGCCACAGAGTTCTTGAACACTTCCACAATGGGAAGCTTGGAAGGGAACTCAAAGATTATCCAGTTCCAACCCCCTGCCATAGGCAGGGACACCTCCCACTAGTGCAGGTCACTCAAGGCCTCATCCAGGCTGGCCCTGAAGACCTCCAGGGAGGTTGTGGAGCACAGAATCACCCAACGTGATCTTTGATCATGCTTCTGTGCTCCACAACCTCCCTGGGCAACCTGTGCCAGTCTCTCACCACCCTCACTGCAAACAACTTCCTCCTAACAGCCACTTTCACTCTCTCCTCTGCCACTCCAAACCCATTCCCCTTGTCCTGCCATTCCCAGCCCTTGTCAGTAGNGCTCCAACACTTCCATGGCCTTCCTGTGCTGGGGGCTCCAGAACTGCACCCAGGACTGCAGGTGGGCTCTGAGGAGAGCAGAGCCAAGGGGCACAATCCCCTCCCTTGCCCTGCTGCCCACACTGCTCTTGCTGCAGCCCAGCACTCAGTTGCTGTCTGGGCTGCACTCACACTGCAGCCTCAGGTTGAGCTTTTCCTCACCCCACACCCCCAGGGCCTGTTCCTCAGGGCTGCTCTCAGCCATTCCCCACCCAGCCTGGAGCTGTGCTTGGCATTGTGCCTACCCAGGTGCAGGACCTTCCACTTGGCCTTGTTGAATGTCCTGAGGTTGGCCTGGGCACAGCTCTGCAGCCTGTGCAGGTCCCTCTGGATGGATCCCTGCCCTCTAGCAAGTGACTGTGCCACACAGCTTGGTGCCAGCTGCACACTTGCAGAGGGTGCATGATGATGGCACTGGGTGGGCTTTGGGTTAGGTGCAGGTCCTTTTGTAGACCTGTACCAGCAGATGCCCTCTTGCCTGCCCTGAGAGCTGGAAATTTGCAACTGTTTGCCCTCTGCCCTTGCCAGGCTGCCACTGGGATGCAGACACATCCAGCTGCTGCAGAGCAGCCTGCCCAGCTCTGCCAGCTTCACCATCCAGCTGTTCCAGATGCTCAATCACTCAGTGGCCTACTTGCACTGTGAGCTTCATGTCTGTCTGCAGGGCAAAGCAGGATGTGAGCAGGTAGGTGGCATGGGGCTGGTCTGAGGAGGTCTGGGAAAGATTCGAGGCTGCCAGCAAGCCCAGGTGGGGCTGGGGAGAGTCACAGCAGACTCCAGCAGGGGCTTGGTAGGTGATAGCATCTTGGGAGGCTGTGGAACCATCTTGGGAGGCTGTGGAACCATCTTGGGAGGCTGTGGAGCCATCTTGGGAGGCAGGGACACTCCTCAGCTTCAAGACTGGCCTTGAACACTCCCAGGGCTGCCTCCCTGGGCAGCCTGTGCCAGTCTCACCATCCTCCCACTGCAGAACTTCTTCCTCAGCTCCATAACCCTACTCTGCCTCAGCTCCAAACCATTCTCCCTTGGCCTGGCTCAGACACCCTCAGCAAAAGTCTCTCTGCAGCCTTCCTGCAGCACTGAGGTCCCCTGGAGCCTTCTCCTCTCCAGGCTGAACAAGTGCCTTGGTTGGCAGCCTGGCAGCTGGCTCAGTGCTGTGAACTGGTACCAGCAGCTGCTAATCCACTGGGAACCAGAGATTCAGCAGCTCACACTTTACATTGGCAGCAGAGCTGGACTGAGCCCTGCTGGGGCAGTGCCATGGCTGCTGTGGGCTGCAAATGGGCACTGGCACAACAGATCCTGCTCAGGTGCCACCAGAGCACTCACAAAGGCTCTTCCTGTGTCCTTCCCAGGACTGCTTTGAAAGCTTGGAGCCAATTCTACAGCCAAGTGACAGGAACAGCTTTGGGAAGCTGCACAACCTGATCTCCCTTGGCCCAGTCCCCAGCATGAGCAGCAGGACTCTCTACAAGCCCATGGAAGGTGAGTCTGGAGCCTGTCCCCTGTCCCCCCTGTCAGCCTGTCTGTCCCCTCTCTGCGCCTGTCCCTCTCCAGCAGAAGCTTCTCTCTGGCTCATGCAGCAGTAAGTGACAGCAGAGCAGTGCTAAGCACCTTCTTGACAGCCACCCAGTGTGCCTGGACTGCATCCCAACAACTCCTCCCCTTTGCTTCTGGCCTTCCTAAACCCCAAGCCTTGGTGGTTAATCTGGAACAGACCTGACAGACATCTGGACAGGAGGCACAGCCAAGTGCATCCCCTGCAGGACCTGAAGCTTGAGGAGGAGGAGGAGTGAAGGCAGAATGTCCTCTGGCTGGGGAGAATTTTCCTGCCTGCTGTGAAACCTCAAGACAGGCTGAGGGATGTCAGTAAAATAATTGTGAGAGAGATTTGGGCTGGGGGCTGGGTGGGGTGAGGTGAGGTGAGATGGGAGGGCCCAAGGTGTTGGGACATCCTAGGAAATACTTTGCTTTCCCTGATAGCTTTGGGGCTTTTGGAAAGTGAGCCATGCAGGCTCACATTAGGATCAGCACAAAGAGTGGCTTGGGTTGGAAGAGTCCTCCGAGGTCACCCAGTCCAAGCAGCAGCTCAGCACCACCGTGGGGGGCACCAAACCATGGCCCCAAGCCACATCCACTCCTTTCTGCAACACCTGCAGGGATGGAGGCTTCCAAGCCACTGCAGTCTGTGCTGCAAAGCTGGATGAGAGCTTTCACTGTCCCTTCCTGCTGCCCCCTCACTGCTGTTCACCTTCCAATCACCTCTTCCTTTATTCCCAGGTCCTGACTCTGCCATGCTGCTGCCCATTCTGCTGGGGTCCCTCACTGGCTTTGCTGTCTTGGGCAGTGCCTTCACAAGCCTTTGGCTGCATCACAGACAGAAAAGCAAAAGCATCTCCCACCCACAGCCTGAGGACCTGCGTGGGCTGTGACCTGCCGGCCTGATCCTGCAGTCCTGCACCACTGCTGCACGGATCTGAGCAGCCCTCGAGTTTGCTTTGCACACTGCAGTGCTTCTGTAGAGCTTCTGCTGGCCCAGGGAGGCACAAAATCCCATCCCTGCCTCCTGCACACCTCTCCTTCCTCTCCTCTCCTTCCTTCCTCTCCCCTCTCCTCTCCTTTCTTCCTCTCCCCTCTCCTCTCCTTCCTTCCTCTCCCCTCTCCTCTCCTTCCTTCCTCTCCTCTCTTTCTGCATGAGCAATCCCAGAGCATGCAGAGCAGAGGAAGATTTGTAGCCATGGTCCAGCTACAAGGGAGGCATCAGCAAGTGACTTGCACTGAGGGGTGGCAGCTGTCTGGTGGGGGTCAGGTTGGGGCCCAGAGTCAAGAGGCTTGGCAGCAGCTTTTGTTAGGGAGCACCTCAGGGCAGGGCTGCTCAGCATCCACCCTGTGTGTGAGTGGGGACAGCACACACAAGCAGCTGGGGTGAGTGGGTGCTGAGCCTCTGGGGTGGGGGTGCTCAGGAAGCACCCCAGGGGTGCTCAGCAGCAGCATTTTCCCTTCTGGAGGGAACAAAGCAGGCAGGAGCCTGTGGCAGCTGCTGTCAGTTGGGTTCCTGCCCCTGTGCTGTGCACTGAGGCAGTTGGGGCTGTTCAGCCTGGAGAGGAGAAGCTCTGAGGAGACCTTATTGTGGCCTTGCAGTGTCTGAAGGGGGCTACAGGAAAGCTGGGGAGGGACTTTTTAGGCTGTCAGGAAGTGACAGGACTGAGGGGAATGGAGCAAAGCTGGAAATGGGCAGAGTCAGCCTGGATGGTAGGAAGAAGTTATTCAGCATGAGGGTGGTGAGAGCCTGGCAGGGGCTGCCCAGGGAGCTGGTGGAAGCCTCATCCCTGGAGGTGTTTGAGGAGGCTGCATGAGGCCCTTAGTGCCGTGGGGTGGTGAATTAGAAGGGTTAGGTTAGAGGTTGGACTGGATGAGCTCAGAGGTCTCTTCCAACCTGCTCCATTCTGTGATTCTGTGACTGTCATTTGGGCTCCTGATGTGGAGCAGCTTCTGAGGTTGCTTTTCACAGGTGAGAAAGTTCTTTACAGTGAGGGTGGTTGAGCACTGGGACAGAGAGGTGGTTGAGGCCCCATCCCTGCAGATATCCCAGGTGAGGCTGGGCAGGGCTGTGGGTGACCTGCTCCAGTGCAGGATGTCCCTGCAGGACCTTTGGAGGTCCCTTCCAGCCCAGCTGATTCTGTGACTCTCTGGTCACATCCATCCAGCTGCTGGGCAGCTTCCAGCAGTCCAAGCCTCTGCTACAGGCTGACCTTTCAGTCCTGTGCCAAGGCCCTGAGCTGCCAGGAGGCAGCAGAGATGCAGCTGCTGCTGCGGGAGGAGATAAAGCAGCGCCTGGCTGTGACCCTGCGCTAGAGCCTTGGGGCTGCCTGCAGTGGCTTGGTGCTGAGCTGGGCAATGGGGCCAGTGTGGGAGCTCAGGCTGGCTTCTGGCAGTGCCTCTTACACAGGCAGGTGGACTTGTGAGGGCCTGCACACATTCTGAATGTGGCAACTGCTGCTAATGCAGGGCAAGCCCTTTCCTGCTTTGTGCAAAGAAATCTCCTGGTGGAAAGCAGAGCCTGTGCCAGGGCCTCTGAGACTGGGCCTGATCTCCTTGCTGCTGCCAGCTCACCTCGGTTCTGCCCAGTGCCTGCAGTGGTGGCACTTGTACCCAGTACACTGGCAGAGAGAGGCTCTTTCTGCTTCCCAAGGGCTGGGCACAGTCTGAGCACTGAAAACTCTGCACTGATGCTCAGCCCCTGCCAGGGGGATGCTGTGTGCTGGGTTGCCCTGGGCAAGCTGGGCTTGGGCCACGGGTGCAGCTGGTGGGGCCCCATGCACCAGCAGACCACCTTTGGAGTGGTGGAGAAGGAAGAGAAGAGGTCCCCAGGGAGAAGAAAGAAGAGCAGAGCTCCCCTGGGTGTGCGGGCAGCAGAGACCTGGGCCAGGGGCACAGCTGCCTCACTTCTTGACCCTCTGTTCTAAGGCCACTGCAGCTGAGGCTCACCCTGGGGGGTGCCTGAGCTCACTGCCAGTGACTGCAGCTCACCTGCAAGCTCTGGGAGGGAGGGAGGGAGGGGAGCAGAGCTGCTCTCAAACCCTGCAGTGGTTTCCTCCTCTGCTTCTGAGCTTTCTAGAATAAACCCTGAGCACTTCAGTTCGAGTTTGTCCTGCCTGATCCTGAGCACAGGGGAGTGGAGATGTCTTGGGTCTGTCCTCAGCTCTGCAGCTGTGTTGGCACCTGGGTGCCAGCAAGTGGGAGTGGATGAGACCAAAGCTGCACTCTGCAGCCCCTGCAGCTTGTTGCCCACCTCCCCACCCCACGGAGCCTGGGGAGGTGCAGTGGGACAGGGGAAGGAGACAACAGCACAGCACTGCTGGAACTGCCTCCTGCTGCCAGGGAGCAGCCCAGAGGCTCTGCAGGAGAAGACAGGCAGAGCTCAGGAGCTCTCCCTCACACATCTTGAGGGGCAGCAGACACAGACTGGAACCCAGGAGGTTCTGTCTGAACAGGAGGAAAAGCTTCCTTGGCGTGAGGGTGCTGGAGCCCTGGAGCAGGCTGCCCAGAGAAGTTAAGGAGCCTCCTTCTCTGGAGGCTTTCAAGCCCCAATTGGAGGCAGCAGCAGCAGCACAGAGGCAGCAACTGACGGAGGCACTGACCTCACACAGCCTCTTGGGCTCACTAGACCCAGACAAGTGTCATTAAAGCCTTTTTGGAGCTGCGGAGCCAAGGTGCAAGGCAGCCTCGGGCATGCTGTGTGAGCAGAGCTCCCATGGGGAGGGCTGAACCGCCCAGGCCAGCTCTGCGCTGTGCTCGGCTTGCTCCAAGTGCCCCTTGTGGGCATCCAGCGGCCACTGCCACCCTGAGGTACCCGCCCTGGCTCACCAGATCTGCAGTGATGCTCCTGCAGTGTTTTCTGACGCTTGCCACACGCTGGGTTTGGGCTCTGCTCTGCTCTTTGTCCTCCTGGGGTGCTCTCCCCTTCCCTCCTTCACCCCAGTGCCAGGCGTGGGGCTGCACAGGAGCCCTGTGGGTGTCTCCCTCTGCAAGAACCCAGCCGAAGGCTCAGGGAGGGATCCTCTGCACAGAGCAACTGCCCAAGGGTTGCATTGCACCAAATCCTGTGCTCTGCCTGTGCCCAAGGGGAGCTGGGAGGTGCCCAGCCCGGGCGGGCTCTGTGCTGCTGGTGCAGCCTGGCAGGAGTGCCTGGCATGAAGTCAGGCAGCTGCTCTGCATATCAAAGGAGAGGGACGCTCGGGATCCACCTCTTGGCAGCAAGTACCGAGGCTCACCTCAGGTGTGTCCTCAGCTCCCCGTGCAAGCAGAGAGCAGGAGGAGCTCCTTGGCTCCTCTTTGCCAGCACCCGAGCAGGAGGCCAACAGCCAGGCTGCTCCTGTGCCATGGCTTCAGAGAGACAGCAGCAGTTGGGCAGCTTAACTGTCTTCAGCAAGGAGGACTTTGAGGAGGAGTGGGTGAGGGTGGCCAGTGGGGGCTTCGGGCAGGTGTTCCAGGTGAAGCACAGGAGGTGGAGGACAGTCTATGCCGTGAAGTGCTCCCCGCACCTGCTGCAGGACTCCAGCCTGGAGAGGTAACTGCCAGCCCCCGTGCCAGCTGTGCCACCCTTGCTGCTGAAGCTCTGAGGGAAAGGGTTTGCAGGGCTGCTTCTCCCCGGGGGGAGGTTTTGTAGCCATAGGGGAGGAGAAAATGCTGGCGGTGTGGAGCTCTGTGCCTGTGCCAGAGGGGAGGGAGCACTTCAGTGGGCACTGAGCTATGGTCTCTGGGGGCTGCAGTGGGCATCTTGCACTAACCCTGGGCACAAAAGCAGCCTGGGTGGCTTCTGTGCAGCTCCTGCTGCACTTTGGGTCTGCTGGGGATCTCCTCAACCAAAGCAGTGGTTAAAATCCTAGGGTCTAAGGCTTGGGACAGAGACTTCCCAGCTGCTTTCCCAGGCTCTCTCTGCCTGGCATCCCTGCCCCTCCAGACCTTCTCCTCCCTCTCCAGGCTGCACCCACACCCGCAGCTTGCTCTGTCTGCCACCGGTGGAGACTCTGCTGCTCCCTGCCTAGGGTCTGGAGGCAGAACAAAGCCCAGGAGAGCACAGAGACCCTGAGCAGTCCTGGAGCTCAGCAGCTGGGGCCATGCTGTTAATCTCCTCCAGAGTTATGGCATTTGGCTTGGAAAGGTTTTCCCTGACTAAATATCACAACCTCCTGTGAATTTTCTTGCCACCTTGGTCCAGATGATCCTTGGGATCCCTTCCAGCCTGGCATTCTGTGACTCTGTGTGGCTGACAACAGCTGAGGTGGTTCCATTTCCACAGCTCCGTGGCTCTGTGCTTTGAGCAGTGATTGTCCTCTCGACTTGGCTCTGCTTTTGCTCTTCAGAGGTTATCTTTGAGTTTCATTTTCTATTAGAGGGGGGGGGAAAAAAACCCCACCCAACCCTGAGCTGAGTTAATCAGGTTTGCTCCTGCTTGTATCAGCTCTAGCAAATGTCCTCGTGTGGCTCTCAGGGACTGTCTCAGCTCTCAGGGCATGCTGCAGAGTGGTTGAACCTGAACAGAAATCTTCAGTGAGGATTTTGCTCTCTCTCCTTTTTTTTTTTTTTTTTTTTTTTAACCTGCTTCTGCAATCAGCAGGGCTTGAAAAACTAAATCTGAGCATTTAGCTGTTGGAGTGAGGCCATGGAGAGGACCTAAGGGCTGGAGCACCTCTGCTGTGAGGACCTGAGACCCCTTTTGCTGTGGGCAGCCTGCCAGGAGGATTTGCTCAGCTGGACCTTACTTAGAGCTAGCAGTGGCCCAGCACAGAGCTGCTGTGAGCTCAGATCCCTTCCCAGGGTGTGCTTTTTAAATGCCCTTCTGGCACCTCACTGCCTGGCAGCTGCAAGCCTGCTCTGGGCACCCCAAACTGGCTCAGCAGGTTGGGAGATGTCAAGATTTAGCACAACAGCTCTGCCCCAACTGGCAGCATGGACCAGACTTGTCTAGACTGCCTCTGGCACCAGATTCAGGGTGGTCACAGACAGAAGGCTGCAGGCAGAGGTGCAGCTATGGCCAAGCTGTGCCCTCTGGCTGGGCAAGCCTCCAGGAGCTCTGGCTCAGCAGGTTGGTGTCTCCTTGGCCCCTGGCTGCGTGCAGGCTACCCTGTGGGCATGTGGTGTACAAAAAGGGCACAGAGCAGCCAGCATCAGGATCCAGGGAAGCACCATGGGGAATGTGACCCCAGTGTGGAAACGAGCACAGGGACACTGCACTGGGATGTGCCATGGAGCAGTGCCCAGAGGGAGGCTGGCAGGAGGTTGGAGGCTCCCTTCTGACAGGGAGGCCCATGGAGAAGACAGGAGGTGATGGGGACAGGTTACTGCTGGGGACATTCCCAGGGGGCTCAAAGGCAAAATGTTTCCCCATGAGAGCAGCTGGGCACTGGAATCACCTCCCAGGGGCAATGCCCTGCACTGGGCACTTTGAAGGCTCAGCTTGGCAGAGTCTGTGCCAGCTCACTGCAGCTCCACTATTACCCAAGGAGGTTGGAGCAGATGGTCCTTGGGGTCCCTTCCAGCCTGGTATTCTGGGGATCCAAGTGGCAAACTGGCAGGAACCCTCCTGGGGCAGGCAGAGCTGCTGGTGGGCACTGGATACCCCTGAGCCCCTCTGCAGTAACCCAGCTGTGGGCCCACTGATGCCACTTCATGGTGCCACCTTCCCCTGCTTCCTTCCTTCTGATTTTTCCCAGGACCAGCATGAACTGCCTGATGGAAGAGGCAAGCAAGATGGAGAAAATCAAGTTCCAGCACATTGTCACTATCTATGGGGTCTGCAACAGCCCTCTGGGCATCGTGATGGAATACATGGCCAGAGGGTCCCTGGAGAAGATCCTGCCCACCCACAGGCTGTCCTGGCAGCTCAAGTTCCGAGTGATCCACGAGATGAGCCTGGCCATGAACTTCCTGCACAGCATGAGGCCTCCTCTGCTGCACCTGGACCTGAAGCCAGGCAACATCCTCCTGGATGGCAACATGCACGTCAAGGTATGCCCCCTCTGCAGGGCAGGGCACTGCCAACACCAAAGCAAGGGTCTGTCTGCCAAACCAGCCCAGGATGCTGCTCAGGGAGGTTCCCCAGGAGCACCCAAAGACTGACCAGAAGCAGCTGGAAAGCAGCCCCCATGGAGTCTGCAAAACCACACAGGCAACCTGTGCCATGGCTGTGGCCAGCAACACCTGTGAGCAGCAGCACAAGAGAGAGGATTCTGCCCCTCTGCTCTGCCCTGCTGAGACTTCCCCTAGAGCACTGCCTCCAATTCTGGTGCCCCCAGCATGAGAAGGACCTGGAACTGCTGGAGAGAGTCCAGAGGAAGGCTGGAGAACCTCTACCATGGGGAGAGGCTGGAGAGAGTTGGGGCTGCTTAGTCTGGAGAAGAGAAGGCTCCAGGGAGACCTCAGAGCAGCCTTCCAGTGCCTGAAAGAGCTGCAGGAGAGCTGGGGAGGGACTTTGGATGAGGGCTGGGAGTGCCAGGAGAGGGAATGGATTGGAGCTTGAGGAGGGCAAACTGAGGCTGGAGATGAGGAAGAAAATCCTGAGAGGGTGAGGAGACACTGGCACAGGTTGCCCAGGGAGGTTGTGGGGCACAGAGAGGGAGGGTGAGGAGACACTGGCACAGGTTGGCCAGGGAGGTTGTGGGGCACAGAGAGGGAGGTTGAGGGCCTGGGCACAGGTTGCCCAGGGAGGTTGTGGGGCACAGAGAGGGAGGTTGAGGGCCTGGGCACAGGTTGCCCAGGGAGGTTGTGGGGCACAGAAGCACAGAATGTGATCAAAGATGATCAAAGATCCCATTCTGTGCTTCACAACCTCCCTGAAGGTGTCCAAGGCCAAACCAAACCAAACCACTGTCTGAGCTGTGAGCTCCAGGAGCTGCTGTGCCCAGGGCCATGCCAAGCTCTGCTGCTTTGCCCTTGCAGATCTCTGACTTTGGGCTGTCCAAGTGGATGGAGCAGTCCAGCAGGATGCAGTACATTGAGAGCTCAGCTTTGAGGGGCACCTTGAGCTACATCCCCCCAGAGATGTTCCTGCAGAACAGCAAGCCCCCAGGCATCAAATACGATGTGTACAGGTGAGCACTGCCTCTAACAGAGCAATGCCCTGCTCTGTTTGCATTCTGCCTCCCTGCCTTGCACAGTGTCCTTGGTGGGAATGCACTGGGAGTGCTGCAGCCTGAGTGGTGGGGGGCAGGATGCCTGTGGGTGATCTCCTGTCCCTCCCCAGATGCTCCTCTGAGCAGCTCCAGCCCCATGTCAGCTGCAGACTGCATCCCCTTGGGCTCCACCACCTCCTGCTGGGCTGCTGGAAGCTCTCACAGAGTGCTTGGGCTGGGAAGGGACCTTAAAGATCATCAAGGGCAGTGGCTGGGAACTGGAGCATGGCAGAGTTGGGCTGGACACCAGGAGGCAGTTGGGCACAGCGAGGCACAGTGAGGCTGCCTTTGTGCTTCACTGAGGCCACCAAAGCTGCTTCCTGGGCAGGCAG
>VWZE01005349.1:3292-17758 GCA_013396675.1 Eubucco bourcierii
TCCTCAATCTCTACAGATGCTATTCCAAAAGCCCATTTGTGACCTTTAGGATCTTTGAAACAACCTTGTCTCAAAAAGTCAATTCCCAGAATGCAAGGCGCATCAGGACCAGTTACAATAGTATGTTTCTGCCACTCTTTACCAGTTAAACCTATCACAGTCTGCAACTTAGTTAACTCTTGAGATCCACCTGTGATTCCTGAAATAGACTCTGTCCCTTTGCAATTGGAAGGCAATAGAGTACACTGAGCACCTGTGTCAGCTAAAGCCCTGTATTTCCGAACTTTTGAACTGCCAGACCACCTAATGAATACATTCCAATAGATTCAGATTTCTCCACTATCCTTTCCTCCTCCTGGCTGGAGGCAGGGCACCCCTAATGCTGAACATGGCATGTGGGGTGTACACAGTGATTGGTGTTGTGACAGAAGTTGCAATTATTAGAATAATTGCAGTTGCTGTGGGGAGCTGAAGAAGTGACAGCTACCTTTCTGGCATTGTTGCCTCTGTTTCTACCACTCTGCAGTTCCCTTACTCTCTTCAAAAGAACCGAAGTAGGTTGACCATCCCACTTGTTCATGTTTTCACCAAATTGATCATGCAGGATCAATTTGGATCACGTAAGATCTGCGTGACCCACGTGATTGCTGGTGTCTAGGTGGAATTTGCCTCCTGGACCAGAATTGCCTTATAGGAGTTGGGTATCTGTTCCTGATAGCAGTAACATTCACCCATTCAGTTGACGAAGTGATGGTATTATTTGCCAGATTGGAAATCGACGTTTTAATTTTCTCCTTCAGTTCTTTCATGCTATCTTTAATGCCATAATTAATGCTATCCTTAACATCCTTAATGCTATCCTTAACATCCTTAATGCTATCCTTCTGTACCCATAGTTTTTATGGCAGAGACTAGGGTAGAATGTGACAAGTTATCCTCTATCTGCCTCAGATGGTCTGTGAATTCACCAACAGTGAGAGGTCTTCCGTTATCATTCCTTGATAGGAACCTGCTAGACACGATGTTAGCATAGGATGAAGGAGCAAGTTTAATAAACTTCTTTGTGAGACCTGTTCCAAGAGGAATATCATCAGGCTCCTGTGTGCCATCATCTCCATACAGCACTTCCTTCACACCAAATTCCTTCAGAAGTTTAATTCCCTTCTCAATTCTGTGCTACTTCTTAGCTGTCCATGGCAAATCATCTCTGGAAGGATATCTCATAGCCACAGCCAACAGCAGGAATGTCCACAAGCTAACCTTACCCAGAGGGCTTACCAGGTATTTGTCCATTCCACTCTCCTTTGTGAGTGGCCCTAGCTGTTTTGCAATTTTGTCTCCTACCAACAGCATGGCATCTCGCCAGACAGCTGTGGATTGGCTCTTCCCTTGCATATTGCTTTCTAACTTCCCTGATCTCTTTGAGGGGATTATTGGAATCCTGGATGTCATCTCTCTTCTCTTCCTCTGGTTGTCCTGGTTATCCCTGGCCTAGAAAGAGAAATTTCCTAAGAGCATTCTTAAACTCCTCAGAACCATCCTCCTTCTTGGCAGCCAACCTGACATTGCTTTTGTCATCACTGTATTGGGATCTAAGCATGTTTTCCAAATCCTTAAGGCTGTATGTCTCCTCCTGTTACTGTTCCTCTTGTGACTGTGTGCCAGAATTGCCTTCCCCTAAATCCTCTGTTGAATCACTCTTTGTCAGGTGTTTGGTCTTCTGTTTTGCTTTGGCCGGAGCCAAAATGATTGACAGCCACTGATCTGAATCACTAGGGGTCTGACCTGCTCCCTGCTAAGTTGGATTTGATTTAGAGATAGAATCTGCTACCTGGGTATTCAAACTGGATGAAGAGACAGCAGAAAACTGCGTAGTAGAAACTGTATTTTGGTTATCTTCTTTATTTTGGTTAGATATGGGTCCCTTGACTGAATTCTCAGAAGCTAGAGGAGAAGGGGTAGTGGTGGGCATGATGGTCCCTCCTAGCTCTCCCCCCAAACAGACATTGTTTTGGAATCATCCTTATTTTCTCCTATTGGATTCTGTCCAAGGTCAAAGTCTACTTGTAAACCTTTAGAACTCCGTCTTTTTGCCTAACTGTTGTTTTTTTAAGGAAGCGATAGCAGACTTCTGGCCACATGCTACAGAAATTAGACATAAACCCAGGATTATTAGTGCTATATTCATACATGATAAATATACCACTGGATTACGAGTAAAGAATTCACTGCATGGGTCTCGGACCTTTGGAATTTCAGTTTTGGGTAGAATTAGCCTCATCAGAGATGTTGGATAAATCCCTGCATTTGCTCCTGCATTTGTAATATTTTCTGACACATTAAAAGCAGATTTGGTAATATTATCAATGAGATTAAAACCAACCCAGCCAAAAACATACTCCCCATAGCTCCAAAACATCCTTTTAAGCTTTCTCCACTTTAAATCTATCAGAAAGGAACCAATCTTCCCAATTAATCTTTACAATTACTTAACAATATGAGGGTTTCAGCATGGTTCATTTCCAGCATGTTTGTTATCTTCTGTCTATTGCTTTAATCATCATCCTGGAAAAAAAAACACTAAGTGGTTTTGAACACCTTCACCTTGCTTAAGGTGCAGAGAAGTGTACGCTGAATTTTCCTCCAACTTAAATAGGAATTACTTGATACTGAACAATGACCAAAATGTATCAGGAAATAATTTTGTGTGTTCTGCTACCTTTTCATTTCATTTATTGCCTATTAGTTAGAAGTGAACTGAATCAAGCATTCTCCTTGAAGTGCTGGCATTAGCATCCAGGTTTGCAGAAAACTTCTCCAACAGTGTAGAACAGAAATATGCAAACATATACCACTTGCTGTTCCGGAGTTAAAAGCAGTGTGGAAAACCGACCCTCAGAATGTTGTTATTGAAACAGAGCGAGATAAAAAGCATTGTAATAAAATTGCTAAAGGGAGCAAGTTCTCAGGGCAAACCATGTACTCTTCAAATGTTAATCTTGTTTTGCATTTCAGCGAGCAGAAAAAAAGGGGAGATGCAACAAAGAAAACAGACATCATCTTAGATTAGTCCAACCTAAATGAAAGAAAGGAAGGAAGCTGAAAATCATAGAAGAGTTGATTTCACTACATGTTTATGTTAATATGTTATTTGACTTTTGAATGCTTCATAAACCTTGTTATGTTTAGCGCTATTTGAGGTAGTAAAACAGCTGGAACTCTGCCAGAAACTTTAATTGGAATCAACCTAGCAGGCGTTGACAAGGTTTCCTAGTGTTTAGTTTCAAACTTATTATAAAAATGCAAAATTATGTGCTATTTATTTTCTATTCCTCCTCAAGTCTATGCCCATAAAGGTGAGACACAGCTGTGCCAGAAAATGGAATAATTTTTTGTTTCTCACATACCCTAGGCCAGTGATTTGAAGAGGGCAGCGTAGGCACTGTCACTTATAATTAGATGTTTCCTCAAGCTGAAGGCTGCAGAGATTCACCAGCAAACTCTTTTTTTTTTTTTCTCTTTTTGCACCTCTCAGTTGATTGATTAGACCAAGTGTGTCAGACGTCCAAAGTAACACCTCTGTTAGCAATATTTGACTAGGCAATGGGATCAGAGGGCGTCACCAAAGCAACATCAGAGGAGTAGTCTGATTACATTCTTCACCTAATAATAAAACAGGAGGTTGCAGGCCAGGGACCAGGACGTCTTGCCATACAGAAGCAAGGAATTTTTTTTTTGGTGGTTTTGTGGTACCAGCCCTGCAGGTTTGTCCGTATGGGGGGATTTGAAAGGCAGAATATTGTCCCAGGAAGCAACTGCAGTGCTTCAGTCCTCAACACTGATTAAAAACTTTGATCCAGGACTATTAAAAAAAAAACACCAACAAACAAACAAAAAAAAAAGGATTGTACATTCATTATCTATAGCCACAAATTAATAGATGCTAAAGTCTTTCTCCTTTCAATTGTCTGCATGATCTCTTGGAAATCTGTACTTGATAAATGTAGGTCATATGGGTATGTAACAAATACAGATAAATGACTTCCATCAAGGCTGTTAAAAGAGGAGTGAATCCCAGGACAACACCACATTGTCAAGAGGTCAAAAGCAGTCAAGAAAGTCATGTCTGGAAAACAGAGTTTTCAGAGTTTTAATGGAAAATCTTCACCTTGGGGAACTTTCGGTTCATAGAAAATACCCCCTCACACTTCACCCCCATCTTGCAAAGCTATTTTCAGCAGGCAGTTTGGCATCCCTAACAAACCTCACTGCAAATACTACTGCTGCATGAGACAAGCTCCTCCTCAGTTGCAGTGTTTAAACAGATAAAGTAAGAATCAGAATTAGCACAAATTATCATCGTTTGCAGTTTGCAGTTAGTTTGAAACCCTGTGGCTGAGCAGCACAAAGGTGCTGACTGAGATATAGGAATTTCTCCAGGACCAACTGAACAGTTTTGTAGCCTTACTGCAAGCCACAGGCTCAGGTTTTGCAAGGATGTGAACTAGAAGGCTGCAGCAGTAATCTTAGACCCAGGAAGGCTTTGGAGCTCTCTCACCTGCAGGCCTGAAGGAAAGCCAAACCATTTGATAACTTGCTGCTAGCTCACTGCTGCAGCCCAGTAAATAAGATGCTACCATTACTTGTAAAAGGACACAAGCTTTGTGCTGACCTAGTAGCACAATGCTTCAGCACTAGTCAGGGTTTGCTTTGACCTGAGCTTGTTTTTAGTTTGTTTTAGCTTGGCATTGTCTACTGATTAGATTTGCCTTTGTTCACTGTTGCACGGTGTAGTTCATAATGCTAATTGGTAGTAACAATTACTAGAAATTCTATGACAACTGAACTCTTTATGAGCCTAGAAAAAGAAATGTACCATAGGAAAGTACATGTGTAGGATCATACAGAAGCTTCAGACTCTAAAACTTCATGGTCAGTTTCTGCTTCCTAAAGGGATGCAACCCTGAGAGACAGGTGAAAAAAGTTCTAAGGTAAGCAAAGAGAAGAGAAAACCAAATATAATGTGGAATCCAGAACCAAGGGAGAAAGTGAGAGGAAACACATTCTGCTAGATAATGTAAAAATATCAATGCCAAGTGGGCCCGAAATACAGAAGACAGATACCAACAGCACTGTTTTCACAATACTCCTGTCAGAGACTAACATACTGAAGCATCTTTGTCCCTCTCTCTCCTGCTCTTCTTCAGAAAACCATCAGGATACTGAAAGGTGAAAGAGGCATATGTATGTGTAATACAGAATCACAGACACTATCAGGTTGGAAAAGACCTTTGAGATCTTCAAGTCCAACATATCACATTATCTAATCAACGTTATCTATTCAATTAAGCCATGACACTGAGTGCCACATCCAACCTCCTTGTAAAGAGTTCCAGGTACCAGGACTGCACCACCTCCTCAGGTAGCCCATTGCAATGTCAGTCACTCTTGCTGTGAAGAACTTCCTAACATTCAGTCTAAACCTGCCTTGTGCAGCTTGAGATTGTGTCTTCCTGTTCTGTCACTGGTTGCCTGAGAGAAGAGATTAACCCACACCCGACCACAACCTCCTTTCATGTAGTTGTAGAGAGCAGTAAGTTGTCTTCTGAGCTTCCTCTTCTCCAGGCTGCACATCCCCAGCTCCCTCAACTGCTCTTCACAGGGTTGTGCTCCAACCCCCTCACTATCCTTGGTGCCCTTCTCTGGACACACTCAAGCATCTCAACATCTTTTTTAAACTAAGGGTCCCATACTGTACCAGGTTAGGGTGGATCCCTCCCCTGGTAGAACAAACTCACCACAACATGTAGTTTTTTTTTCTTTTTGGTTTTGTTATGAAGTCAAGAAAAAAAAAGAACAAACTTATTTCTTATCGTTTAAATATAAGAGTATAGGGAAGAGAAAACAAGAAAATTATTACAAATAGATATAATAACCTGCGGGAAGATGGGGAAGGGGTCAAGCGGCGGCGAAAGCAGCAGCAGCAGCAGCCAAAACAACAGCAGGGGAAGATAGCAGCAGGCGCAGGCGAAGCAGTCGAAGCAGCAAGGGGAAAGTACAAGCTGTGCTTCCCAACATAAAGCTCTTGATGCTCCAATGAAATTATATTAACTTATCTATTGTTGCCATTATATAGCCTATCCCCCGAATATTCGCCTTACAGTTTCAACCTCCAAGGTTTCTCTGTTGTTTTGTTGTTTTTTTGTTTTGCTTTGTTTTGTCTGAGGTAGGAATCTAACTCAAACAGCCACACATACCTGCAGCAGTATGACTAAAGTATTTTTGGGTAATAAATAGGTAGTTCGGACTTTGTTTTTTAGTTTTGATGGAACTGCAATAATAACTGCCTGTTGTGTTCAATTAGGCAGTTAAAATTTCAGTTAGACTAACAACATATTCTCTGCTCCCTTTCGTGACCCCTTTTGCGACTGCTTTTGCTAGAACAAGATTTTGAATGTAAATGTGAATGCCACATGAATGCATCTCAGTTTCTCTGGAAAGGAGAAGAGATGTCTGTGGGACAAGGACAATAAAGTCTGTGTTTGAAAACTGGTTACCTATGGTTACCTATTTATCATGCCTTTAGCATTAGGAACCACTGATTGTCCATTACAGCTGCTGCTCACTCTAAGCTCATGTTTATTAAGATTACTGATTTTACTAATTTAATTGGTTCTCAGGAATCTCTTCCTGTAGGCAAGTGACAAAATCGACTGAATTAAACTTCCACTTGCCTTAATAATAAATTATCTTAACTAATTGTACCATAAATGGACTTCAGTTTATGGCTAGACCTGTCAGTAAAATACCAACATGTGTGTTAACACTCTGTAAACAGTAATGAGAAAGCAAAGCATGCAACAACAACAAAATGATAAAGTGCTTCTATTTTCTAATTAAATGAGAAGAGAGTTTGCCCTAGGATCCTGTAATTTCCTAAAATTCTTAAGTTTTCTGAGTCACTACTGAAACTCAAGAAAGAGAAAACAAGATTAAAGTTTTCTTTTGTAGTCCCTAACAGATATTGTGAGTGACTCTGATGGTACAAAAAAAGGCTGTAAGACTCACCAGCCCTCATGGTTTTTGTATGATGTTGGAATAAACAGCACTAAGAAGCCAGAGTTTGTTTATGCCCTGCTTGTCTTATTTGGTGCAAAGTCTTTTTCCCTCCCCTTGCAAAAAGGCAAATTGTTTTCAGTTCTAGGGTGTTCTGTAAAGCACACGAAACCAGTCTTCTGTATTCATCATCTAGCTGATAAAGTTCAATATTTTCACAGTTATAACCACACTTATTTCAGGAACACCTTTCTTTGGATCAGGTAGAAACAGAAAGCAAGACAGCTCACATTGATAGCTAATTCCACCTTACATCACTTCATTTTCAGATTCTGCAAAGACAAATGTTATTCACACACTTTTTATCTACAATATTGTAATTGCATTACAGTGGGAATGAAATTTCCCTGCTTAATATGCCAGAAAGTGTAGTGACTTTAAAGGTAAGAAAGAGCTTATCTAAAGACCTCAAATCATCCTCCTGCTGTAGAGAAACAAAGCTGAACATTGCTGTCTGACTGGGCAACTGACAAGAGATTAGCAAGAATACTGAATGTCCAGTGAGTAGAGGTAGACAGCAGGTAAGGTGAAGCAACAGGAGCTGAATGAAGTGGGAGCAAGCAGAAAACAAATTGGACAGTGAACTTTTCACAGGGATGGAGGAATACCTCTAAAAGCCTGTAAAGTTACTGCAAGTCTAGACAAAATACACTTTGGAGCTCCGAATATTTGGAGTTTTATATATATATATTTTTTTTTTTTTTAATTTTTTTTTTTTTTAGGGTGTGATGAATGTGCAGTGGATGTGCCCTCCTAAATATTTCCTCTCGCTTAATGTTTTCATGGAATCAAGTGCATATTTAAGTGGTGGTAAGTCATCATCAGACACTCAAATGTCTATTCATGCAGTCACTTGGCAGGGCAAAAAATATTTGTGAAAATGTTTTAAAAGCCTCAGTTCCTTATGTTGGAGTGTTATATGTGGCTAGCTTGTTTGATGTCAATAGTTAGGGTAGATCGACATACATATCTGTGATACATTCAAGTATTAGGAACCTTATTTGTCTCTCTGTGCTGACACACAGTATCATCTGATGTGTCCAACACACAATACAACTGAATCAAGTTGTCCATATAATGACCAGGATTAATTTGTCAGCATGTTCTTCACTAATATGTGGTAAAAAGCACTCAAAGCTGAATTTAGGAAAGAAAATACTTGGACAAAATGGGAAATACTGGACAACTTTCTGGTTTAAAGAGATTGTGCAACATCTATGATAAGGATGTGTGTAGATGTGGTGCTTCAGGATATAGTTTAGTGATTGTGGTAGTTGGGTTATAACTGGACTCAATGGTCTTAAAAGCCTTTTCCAACCTTAATGATTCTATGACAACATCCTGAGGGACTTTGACAGACTGGACAGGTGGGTCCAAGACAACCTCGTGAGGTTCAAGGAGACCAAGTGCAAGGTTCCGCACCTGGTTTTGGGCAATCCCAAGCACTGATACAGGCTGGGCAGTGACTGGCTTGAGAGTAGCCCTGAAGGAAAAAAAAATTGGGTAATGGTGGATGAGAAACTCAACATGAGTCAGCAGTGTGCACTTACAGCCCAGAGAGCCAACCAGATCCTGGGCTGCATCAAGGGAAGTGTGGTCAGCAGGACAAGGGAGGCGATCCTCTCCCTCTGCTCTGCTCTGGTGAGACCCGACCTGGAGTACTGCATCTGGTTCTGGAGCCTCTGTTACAAGAAGGATATGGACATGCTGGAACATGTCCAGAGAAGGGCCACGAGGATGATCAGAAGGGTGGAGCACCTCTGCTACAGAGACAGACTGAGAGAGTCGGGGCTATTCAGTCTGGAGAAGAGAAGGTTCTGAGGAGACATTATTGAGGTCTTCCAGTATTTGAAGTGGGTTACAGGAAAGCTGGAGAAGTACTTTACAGGGTGTCAGGTAGTGATAGGACTAAGGGGAATGGAGCAAAACTACAAGTAGGGAGATTCAGGTTGGATATTAGGAAAAAGTTCTTCACCATGAGGGTGGTGAGACCCTGGCAAAAGTTGCCCAGGGAAGTGGTGAAAGCCACATTTAGGGAAATTTTGAAGTCCAGGCTGGATGTGGCGCTGAGCAACCTGATCTAAGGTGAGGTGTCCTTGCCCATGACAGGGGGTTGGAACTGAATGATCCTTGAAGTCCCTTTCAGCTCTGATATCTGATGCACATTACATGTAAATTCCAACACGTAGCATGTGCTCAGTAAGCAGGTAAGAGAACAACAGAAAAACAGTGATTCACCAAGCGGAGAGTTCATTTTCCTGAAGAGAAATGCAGATGTCTGTTGCAGTCACTCTTGCTTAAAAATATCACCACTGAAATGTTCCCAGACAAGGATTATAGCTGTTGGCATCCCTTCTCATGTCTCTGCCACTAAATGTTGTGCTGAGGCACTCATGGTGTTTACTGTGTTGCTATTAATTACCCATGGGTCTGTGGAGGCTGCAGTACTGGGATTGCACTTTTGACACACCTTTGATAGCAATCAAAGCCTTTTCTTTTCTTCAAACTCACAAAACCCTACAAAGAAGGTTACTAAGTTGTAGCAGTTCCAGAATTTGCCACAGGTTAAAGTATCCTGTAAAAGAGAATCATTTGCTACTCATTGGGGTTATGAGCATGGTGGGTCATCTTCACACAGTCCTCTAACAGACAATTTGTATGTGTTAAGTATGAAATAAACCAACTCATCTGTGCTTCCTAAATCAATCCCATAATGGAAACATTCCAGGTCAGGCTGGACTGGACTGCCAGCAACCTGGTCTAATAGGAAATGTCCCTGATGACTACAGGGGAGTTGGACTACAGTACCTTCAAAGATCCCTTCCAATCCAAACCGTTCTATAGTTCTGTGATTCTATGCCTAAACAGACAAATTTTCATCTAAATCTTTGGGGTTTGTAACATTTCAAAAGGCAGTAAATAAGAAAAATGCAGATTTTGCAAACACTACACCCTGCCAAATTGGACCTGCAGCTGGCATATGAGCATTTGGTCTCCCTGTCATGCCCTGCAAAATGCTACTCTGTACACTTTGGCAACTGAGAAATGCCATAGAGAATTTTCCTTTTGACCAAGTATTTTGGTTTTTTTAACTTACCAAACCCTTTTTTCCTGTAAGGAGATGTGACTGTTGTCATGGCATTGCTTATTTCTAATCTAAGCGCTTCTTTAAAATATTGTGCTTATATGAGTAGCTATGCATAGGGTTAGGAGAGGAGCTCCATGGATGGCGGTGTGTGACAGAAATCTGCTTGCTACCAGCATGTGTTGAGTATTTATTTTTGAAGCTATGTCACACTAAAAAATTCAGAACTGTGGAAACTATGCTTTACCACAGGGTTTATTTTGCTAAATAGGCACATTTAAAAAAATTCAAGGTGTACTTCAAAGAGATTTCTGTATTTAAAGTGAGTTTTTTTTCTCCAGGGAAAAAAAAGAACCAAACTAATAAGGTTATTTACAGACTGATGAGCTTTGTGACATGTAAGTTAGAGAAAGAGGATCCAATGTATCACTTGAAGTATGACTTAGTGCTTGTACATCATTTATTAACTGGACAATCTGGTTGCTTGTTTATGACTCCTGGCAGGATAAGGCAGGAAACTACTGCCAACTGTTGATGTTCTGCTTTCTTTCAAAACTCTCTGTGTTGAAGGAACAGCAAGAAGCCAAACTCCTTAGAGTGGGAGTTGTGTAGGCTGGAAGGTGGTCTCGGGTCCTAAACTCTGTGATAAGTCAGGAAAGAAAATTTTCTGAGTCAATGTGTTACTACAGAATGGTTAAACAAAGGAATGTAGGTTACTGAGGTGAAGCCCACAATAAAGATTTACATTTATGTGTTTTACAGATCAGTTCTGTTGGATTGCTGTACAATAGCATACACACCTATAATATTAAATAATCATAGAATGGTTTAGGTTGGAAGGGACATTAAAGATCATCCAGTTCCACCTTCCTGCCATAGGTAGGGACACCTCCCACTAGAACAGGTCGCTCAAGGACTCATCCAACTGGCCTTGAACACCTCCAAGGAGGGAACAGCCACAACCTCCATGGGCAACCTGTGTCTCACCAGCTTCACTGGAAAGAATTTCTTCCTAACATCCAGTTTCAATCTCCCCTCCGCCAGTTTAAACCCATTACTCCTGGTTCTGCAATTGCAAGACCTTGTCAATAGTCCCTCCCCAGCCTTCCTGGAGCCCCCTTCAGATCCTGGAAGACCACTCCAAGGTCTCCTGGAAGCCTTCTCTTCTCCAGGCTGCAGAGCCCCAACTCTCTCAACCTGTCCTTATAACAGAGATGCAGCAGCCCTCTGGGCATCTTTGGGGCCTCCTCTGGAGCTGCTCCAACAGTTCAATGTCCTTCTTTAAGAGTGAACAACACATATATGAGTAAATAAAAGCCCCATCTCCTGTGCCTCATTTCCCCCTCTCCTCATCTATAATCAAAATGTTTCAGTTTGTGATGTGATATACATGAAACCTGAAACAATCTTCCTGAATAGTCACAAGTTGCAAATAGGTAGGGTGGATAACTCACTACCTTTCTTTTAGAGGAGAAATGATTATTGTTAAATGGTGAATTAGCTTGACTTTCTTTCAGAAGAGTGAGGAAAGCAAATAAGACAGGACACTGCTGTGTAAAATGTAGGATGGAGATAGGATGGGATGGGGTGAAGATGGGGTGGGATAGGATGGGATGGATCAGATGTGAACTGTCAGTACTGGTTCCTTTTCATCAAGTGGAAACAAGGTCCTGAAAGACAGGAATGAGTTTAAAGCAGAGCTTTTTCAGGGAAGAAATATTACTGTCATTTCCTTGGCTGGACATAAAATGCTCTGAAACCAGAAAACAAAGCTGAATACGTGTATCAGAAAACTTTTCCTATATTACAAGGGAACAATGAAAGAGGATGCAAACCCCAATCTTTCTTTCTCTCTCCCATCAGAGGTGTTATAGAGAGAACTAATTTTTTCTCCCTTGTCCAGTCCAGCTGGCATTTGATGCCTCTTTGTATTCTGGATGATGGAGGTGAAAACACAAATTGTTGAAATCATCTGCCAATTATTTGAGGCACTGTTTTCTTCACTACAGCAAGATCACTGCTCATGAAGAGTTGTCCTCAAACTTATGCTTTTACACTATTTTGGAGATAATTTTCTTCAGTTTATCACAAGAGTATAGAATTCATACTACCACAGAACTGAACAGTTTCAAAACGTTGCCTGTTTACCAGTAGTATGAATAGGCAATATTAGTATAGTCACCTGATGCTAGGATTTTCAAGGCCGTGCGGTACACTGTTCCTTTCAATTGCCTAGAAAATCCATCCCAGGATGTTAGCAGCATACAGTAAATATTAAGAGCATAGATATGTCAGGAGTTTTACATAATTATATATAGGATTTATAAGCATTTAGCTTAATCCCAGGAATTTTGGAGCTTAACTTCGTTTAAGTGGTTTGGAGGCTTCACAAGGCATAAACTGCACTCAGAAAGTCAAGGTGGTTTTCCACAGGATTATTTCCCCCCTTGGAAAAATGTTTTTAGTCCAAATAAAAACATTTTGCACAAATTTCTCTTTTGTGTATCTTCCGCAAACTCTCCTGAGAGACAACCCTCTCCTGAAATAATCTTGTCTCTTCACAAGATAATAGTTATAACCCACTGCTGGGGCAGGATTATCTACCTTTTCTCACAAAATCTCATTATTTTAATGGACAGAACAGTGTTTAATTGCCTCAACACTAAGGCACATTTGTAATCAAACACTTTTTAAAGCATTTGGTTGACTCTTTGATAAAGATTGAAAGGATCAGCAAATCTCTGGGAGAAGTCAGCAGGTATAACCAGTATGTCTGTCTCTCAGGTTTCTACTGAAATACTTTCTTGCCCTTCCTGCACATCAATTTGTGAACAAGTGTTATTTTGCTCAACATTTGTTAGGGAGAGTGCAAAGATATAAAATTACTTGGAAATATATGCAGGGAAAGGAAGTTTTTTCTTGGAAAATACTTGCTAGGTCTTATTAGATAGGCTCAGGATGGTTATTTTGATTCAGTGGTCTATAAAGAATTCAGAGGCAGGATTTCACAGAATCACAGAATGTCAAGGGTTGGAAGGACCCTTGAAAGCTCATCAAGTCCACCCCCCTACAGAGAAGGATCACCTAGAGCAGATCACGCAGGATTGCATCCAGGAGTGTTTTGAATACCTCCAGAGAGAGCGCCCCTCATGGTCTGTGGCAGAGGAACCAAAGCGCCCATCTAATGCTGTATGTTAGCAGTTAGCTGACACCCTGGGACTCACCACTCTCACATCAGGGTCTAGAATGGGCATCAGAGATCTTCCATGGTCTGTGGCAGTTTTGCTGATCAGTGGCTCCCAAACCACTTGTCATACAGCTGACATAAAACTCAAATGTGAGGTATCCTTGTATTTGCTCTAGCCCAGAGGCTAAAGGCTTTCAGGCTACTTTTTCAAACAAAACACAAAAGTTGTTATTATCCATTACGATGGGCTTTCTAGCTCCAGGTAATGTTCTGGTCTGCTTCAGAGCAGTAGGTTGGTGACTGGTAACTGCTACACAAAACTCATCCTCTGAATAAAATAAAGTCAAATATCCTACCACAATTTCCTCTGCTGTAAACTAGAAATCTTATTACCAACTTGTGCACTACTATCATTGTTTTGTGATACTTGGATAGAAGGACCCTGCATATTCTCATGTTGTCTTTGTTCCAAGCAGGAATTCAAGTCTTTAGTTCAGTCCTGCAATGTGCTCCCTTGAACACTTTCAATTGTACAGTGTCTGGCACTTCTGAATTAATTTAGAATATCTGCTTTTAAAACCAATACCTCTGAAAATTCATTTGAAAGTGTGCTGGTTTGAGGCTAATTGGAATATTTTAATGGAGAAACTTACACTATAGGCTGTGAAAGGAAAACATCATGATGTCTACTTCACTCATACGCTTGCTGGGGAATTGTTTGGGAACACTAACCAAAACAATTGATAAGTCAGTTGCTCTCTGTCGTTTGCTTGAGCAGGAGCTGCTGGTGGGATCTAGCAGCTTCTGGGCTCTGGCTCCTCTGCTGATTAATCCTCACTAACCACTTTTCTTCTAACCTCCCCTGGCTGATCCTCCTAATTTACCTTGCACGTAAGGCAAACCTTGGGGTAAGGTACAGGGGTGGGGAGAAGGTGAAAGGGTGGTTGGGAGCCCCTCCTGGGGTCTCTGATTTCTGGGAGGGGAGTTGTGTTGCTGTATTACCCATCCACCCCTGTCTATTTCACTCAGAGCTTTGTTGAGAACTATCCATCTAATCTATTGTGCAAAGCTGTAAATA
>VWZE01005351.1:4659-17020 GCA_013396675.1 Eubucco bourcierii
AATCGACAACTAGGTGGGTGGGTGGAAATTTTTTAAAAATAGATGCTTTTGCCTGTGATTATGCAGAAAAAAATTCAATAAAGCAGCACTCCAAGGCAGTGCTGCAGATAACAAGCAGATGATATCAGTTTTCATGGAACATATTGTTTGGCAGGCAGGATGCTCTCAGAGGCTGTAATGGTGCATCATAAAGTTTAAGTTAGTGTTGCTAGCTGGGAGATTTAAATAAAACCTAACTGCTGACATCTCTGATGGATATTATTGAATCAATAGCCTGAGATGTCCAACCTTGTTGTCTTCACTTTTCTAAGCTAGAGAAGCTCCAAACAGAGGCCTGGCTCCTTGCATGGATGATGGATCACCATCTCACCCTGCTCTTTGGCACAATGCCCAGGGAATATTCTTCCACGCAGAATCACAGAATTAACCAGGTTGGAAAAGACTTCTAAGATCATCAGGTCCAGCCTATCACCTAACCCTTCTAATAAACTAAACCACGGCACTAAGTGCCTCATCCAGCCTCTTCTTAAACACCTCCAGGGGTGGAGAGTCTACCATCTCCCCAGGCAGCCCATTCCAATGGGCAATCACTCTTGCTGTGAAGCACTTCTTTCCTAACTTCCAGCCTAAACCTGCCCTGGCACAGCCTGAGACTGTGTCCTGTTGTTCTGTCACTGGGTGCCTGGCAGAAGAGACCAGCCCCACCTAGCTGCAACCTCATTTCAGGTAGTTGTAGAGAGGTAATGGGGTCTCCCTTGAGCCTCCTCCAGGCTGGACAAACCCAGCTCCCTCAGCCTCTCCTCATAGGGCTGTGCTCCAGGCCCCTCACGTGGGCTCAAGGGCAGCCACAGTGACCTTCTGACACACAAAATCCCCATAGCAGGAATCATAGAATGGTTTGAGTTGGAAGGGACCTCCAAAGGTCATCTGGTTCAACCCTCTCAGCAGTAACCAGGAACATCCTCAACTAGAATGCCCATCTGTGATCCCAGACACCCATGCCCATGAGTGGTTGCTCCAGCTGGACCCCCACCAAGATCATCCTTGGGGCAAGCTGTGTACCAGCAATGCCCTACCATTCCCTGCCACCAGCCCAGGCACCCACAGCTCCATTTTGTAAGCACCATGGAGTCAGACTCATTGAGCACTAGCGATGAGGTAATTACAGCAGGGCTCCATGGGCTGCCCTGAGACTCAGGCTGGTTGATGCAGTGCCAATGACTGAGGAGAAATCAGGTGGCCTTGAGTGAGTAGCCAAACCCTGCCTCCCCACCCTAGAGCATCTGGGACACCAGATCAATAGAAAAAATATTACTTGTGCTTAAAGTCAAATGGTTCCACTCTGCCCACAGACAGGAGATTATTTCTCCTCCACAGGACATGTTTTTAATAAGCCCATTGCCAATTGCAGGCGGTTGCAGAGTGCTCACTCTTATGCTAATTGCAAAGCTAATTGTTCTTATTGCAAAAGCCATTATACAGTACAGTTAGATGGCGGTTAACGAGATGTTTTCATTAAATGGCTCACTAAAAGTCAATAAAAAGGAATTTGCTTGACTATTCCTTTAATTTTTCAGATGCAGTGCTAATACACTGCTAATTCTCCCTATGAGCCTGGATTCATCAGGCTGCTTACAGCAAGACTGATCTCCCTGTGTGTGTCTCTAGTGCCAAGGCATCAAAGCAGAGCCCATGGCAGCAGACACATGGTGTCACTGGCACCTTTTACCACACAGCTGACCCAAGTGATAGCCTCGGGCAGCTCTGTTGCCCTGGCAGGGCAAGGCTGTGTCATACATGTGGTGATGCTATCAGAGAAAATGATGGCAGCAGTGAATTGGTTGTGGGAATTAACGAGGCAGAAATTATAAAATCTGTAGTTATTTTTATTTCTGGAAAGCCCCGCCCACATCTATATACAAATTAGTTAGATTGGGTTCAAAACTCAGTCAGGAAAATCTTCACAAGGATGCTTATAGGGAATTTAGTAATTCAGGAAAATCAGAAAGTTGGAAAAGGTTTGCTACAAAGATAGCTTTGCCGCACTTACAAATAAAGGCATCCAGGAGCCCTAGGGAATGTCTGTGCTACTCACGGCGGCCGAGTAGGGATTTGGAGACAGTCCCTTGGCTCCTTTTCGGCAATCTTTTGTGGCAGTGCCTTGAACTGCAGATTGTAATCCAGTGGCAGATCAATGCGGAACAGGATCCCATGTGAGCAAACCCACCAGGCTCCAAAGTGACTGCAGACACGGCTTCCACGGGTGAAGATCGTGGGGCAGCACTGGGCAAAGCCGGGCTGCTCGCAAGTGTTCCCACAAAACAGCATCAGCTTACGGCAGAGGCAGGTCCCTGCAACAGGCAGGTAGGATGAGGCGGTCTGAAAGCTGGGACTGTGCGCTTTCTCCTCACCGTTCTTCCAGATGCCCCTCAAGGACCGATTCCAGGTCCGAGTCAAGGTCCGAGTCCAAGTCCCAGACAAAGTCCCTCTCAAAGTGCCGCTCAAAGTCCCCCCGATGGAAGTCCGACTGGATAATGTGTCCCGTTACCATATATATATATGCTAGGGCCATTGGCTCTTCCCTGTTCAAGCCCGCGGGGGTTGGATAAGGTACTTGGCACCTACTTCTTTCACATCCCAAACCTCCGGAGATGTGGGGGGGGGGGGGGGGGGGGGAACAAAACAGTTTCATGCCCCATTCAAATCTCAGGTGGGGCAGGGACTTGGGTGTCCTGGGCAGAGATTTCTGCGCAGGGAGTATTTTCAAGTGCAAATGCAAAACAATTTGGTGAATACCGAGAATGTTTCAAACATCAGTGAATGTGCAAAGGAAATCCTTCAACCACACTTCCCACTTTGCCTGGCACAGGCTCCTGACATGCTGCCAAGCAAGATAGGGCAGAGACTTGTGCCTTTAAATACAGACAGGGGAGTGAGAAGCTGAAAAATAGAATGAAGGGGCAGTCACGCTCCTGTTGCCAGAAACAAGGCTTCTCCTTCTGACCCAACAGCTTAATTAACAAACATCCACACAGAGAGAGGCAGAACAACGCTGGTGGCTCTGGTCTTGCTTCCACATAAGGTGTAATTTCAGCTGTTAAAGCCCCAATACCAGGCACCAGCTGTCCCACAGCTGAGCCACCAACACACTGAACACTGCAGGCTGCAGGTGTCCCCCAAGCACATTCTGTTATCAGGGTCCAGATGCCACCCACCAGCTGCCACTGCTGCCCTCACACTTCTCAGGGTGCTTTGGGGCTCCTCTGTTCTAGGGCTGACTCACTGCAGTTCTGCAAATGTGCTTTTAAAGCAATAATAACACCAATCTGGGATGCTGCAGCCAGCGTGCAATGAAGGCCAGGGTGCACCAGGGATCTTCTGCACTTCAAAGTGTGCAGGGGAATCAAGAAGATGAGAGAAGACCACAGAAGGCACACCACAAATGAGACTTAATGAGAGTTCAGAGGCATTACCTAGATCAAAGTCAGACAGGACACAGGCGCAGTCAGAAATGGGCTCTAAGAGCTGAGAGTGAAGAGGAGAAGCTTGCCCATGCCCCATGGTGAGGACAAGCAGAGCTGCCTGGTATCTACCTCACCTCTGGAAGCTGGGGACACCAGGCACCAGCTAACTCCATTCACCACCACTGCAGCTGGACACTGGTCTGGGGACAGGGTGTTACCAGAGGGGTCCAGCTGCAGACAGGGCTTTCTGAATGTGTGCACCCAGAAAATGTGTGCTGGAGATGGGCACAAAGGCTGGGGAGCTGCTTCCAAAACTCCAGGGTGGCCAAGCTGACCCAGCTTCAGGAGTGGGAACACAGGCCTGAAGGGAGAGATGTTGATGGGAAGGTGCAGTGAGGCTTGTGTCATCACTGATCCGGCACCAAGTGTGGCAGTGCCATGTGACAGGTGTGAGTAGGGGAGGCAGGCACACATCTGCCTCCCCTGCTGCTACCAAGGCCAGCAAATTCCAGGTCCTTTGTGGCTCCAGCCATTTGGGAAGTGAGGTTGAGAAGTCCCTTTTGCCCCTCCAGCTCCAGCCCGGCCCTGTGCCCTGAGGACTTTCACAGGACACACAAATGACTCGTTGGGGGGGTGGGGGATGAGTGTGTGATGCAGAGGCTGTGTGGCATGGCCAAGGTGTGCAGAGGCAGGTCTGTGTGTTTTGGGAGCTAATTACACTACAATTAAACCCAAGAAATAGCAGCAGGGATCTCCTGCATGTGCTCCTGTGAGCCCAGAAGAGAAGGATGGGCAGTGGAGGAGCAGGGTAGCTGCTATGAATTTGTTGCTCATCAATTTGAACTCCAGTAGCCAGGAGCTCAGAGCACTTTGCCCTTCAAATTGATGATGGAAATTTCTGCATTTTTGCAAGCTCTTTTTGTTTCTCCAAGTTACAGAATACCACTCAAGAATGCCAAGCTATGAAAAGCTTCCCACCATGCTTTGTACTTTACTCTGGAACTTATTCCAAAACCAAGAGAAAGGAGAATAAACCCCCCCAAACTTTAGACTCCCCCCCAAGGTTATGCTCAGACTGTTGAAAGCCCTTCCCAAAGCCCCAGTTCCTGCTCAAACGGGGAAAAGACAGGGAGTAATAAATCATCTGCAAAAGGCAAATGGCAGCAATTAAATTCCTCTCCAGGAACCTGCCTGTCTCCAGATCTGGCTGATCTGCAGCCAGGCATCCGCTGCCCACTGCTGTGCACTGGCAGAGCTGCCATGGCCTTTTTCTGCTGCCAAGCTGGGGAGAGGGCTGAGGGCTGCAGTCTCCTTAGGCACTGCCAGGAGCAACTTAGCCCCCAGAGCCTTAATGCTCTGGTGAAACAGCCAGCAGGTCCAAAACACAGGACCCTGGGTGCTGGGCACACTGGGACAGCCAGATTGATAGGAAGGGATTCGTGAAGGATGCCAGAAGCCACCCCAGGATGGCGACAATGTCTTAGAACCACAGAATGGTAGGGATTGGAAGTGACCTCTGGAGAGCATCAAGTCTAGACCTCTGCCAAAGCAGAGTCGCCTAAGGCAGGTTATACAGGAACACAGCCAGATGGGTCTTGAAAGTCTCCAGAGAAGGAGACTCTACCACCTCTCTGGAAGCCTGCTCCAGTGCTACATCACTGTCATAGCAAAGAAATTCTCCTTTGGCTGCTCTGTGCTCTGGAGGCTGAACCTGCCACTGGGGCTGGGTGAAGGCCACAGAGCAGCCCAGCTCTGGGTCCCTTCGCTGATGGTTTCAGCAAGAGGCACCAGTCTAGCTTCTGACCAAAGTCACCAGAATAAGCCCAGAGGCAGCATTAGCACATCCACCATGGCTGAGAGAAAGTCATGCAAGGAAGCCGGGGAAAGGCCTGGAGAATAAAGCTTATGAGGAGCAATTGAGGGAGCTGGGGATGGTTAGTGTGAGGAAGAGGAGGCTGAGAGGAGACATCATCACTGTCTACAGCTACCTGAAAGGATGTTGTAGAGAGACTGCTACTGGTCTCTTATCACAGGTAAATAGTGATAGAACAAGAGAAGGCTATGAGGTGACCTTATTGTAGCCTTTCAGCATCTTAAGGGGGCCTACAAGAAAGCTGGGAATTGACTTTTTAGGATGTCAGGTAGTGATAGGACTGGGAGGAATGGAAAAAAGCTAGAAATGGGTAAATTTAGACTGGATTTTACAAAGAAGTTCTTCAGCATGAGGGTGGCGAGAGCCTGGTATGGGTTGCCCACAGAGGTGATGGAAGCCTCATCCCTAGAGATGTTTAAGGCCAGGCTGGACGAGGCTCCAGACAGCCCGATCTAGTATGAAGTGTCCCTGCCCATGGCAGGGAGGTTGGAACTGGATAATCCTTGTGGTCCCTTCCAACCCTGGCTGATTCTATGATTCTAACAAGAGGGAATGGCCTCAAGCTGTGACTGGGTAGGTTTAGACTAGACATTAGGAAGTTTTTTTTCCCATCAAGAGTGGTCGGGCATTGAAATGTGCTACCCAGGGAGGTGGTGGAGTGACCAACACTGGAGGTGTTTAAAAGTAGTTTGGATATGGTGCTTGGGAATACGATTTAGAGTGCACCTCATAGAGCAGGGATATGGGCTGGACTTGGTGATTCTCAGGGGCTTTTCAGGAATGTTCCTGTGATTTTGTGAAGGAAACCACTGTCCTATGGGGAGCCCCAGAGAGCTGCCAACCGGTGACAAAGCACCTCACTAGTGGGACTGTGCCACGCCATTTGCATCTCTCCGCGCTCACATCCCCAGTCCTTATTGCCTTGCCATGAAAAGTTTATTTTCCACAGGACTAATCTGCACTTTCATTAAGAGCAGGGCTTGATTAGTAAATTTTTAACCAGGGGAAGCTCCCTCCCATGCTTATTAAAGCAATAACTTTGTTTTTAAGAGGAACATGTTTCCCTTGAGCTCATTCACATTTTAGTGTCCTGATTAAAAAATATAAATTAGAACCTGAGTAGGTCTCTTGCCTCAAAGGAGCCTAAATTGGGCAGCTCAAAATCCTGGGGAAAGCCAGACCCTGAAAGGCTCTGAGATGGGTCTGCAGACGATTGTGTGCAAGATGAGAGAAGGATGAAGTTGTGGACAGAGCAGCACTGGGCTCTTATTTACAGCTTTGCTCATTTTGTGGAAGTTCTGATTAAAATTTCATCACCTCTTTCCCTTACAGAGAAGAGGGTGGCTCTGCAGGATGCTCTGTGGCTGGAGCAGCTCCTACCTCTGGAGCCTGCCAGGAGCAGCTGCTCCTATGTCCCCGTGTCCTGCATCCCCTCCAAGATCTGCGTCCCCTCCAAGCTCTGCTCCATATCTCTGTTCTTGAGTTTTGCAGCTCAAATTTGAGGGACAAGAAGCAGCTCAGGATGCAGGAGGGTTGAGGCTAGTGGGGTGACAGGAGAGCAGACATCCTGCAGCACCATGTGGTGGATGCATACCTGGAACAAAGATTGATTCTAGTATGACTTCAGCAGCTTGTGGGGGATTTATTGCATTAACAACATTTGAAGTCTTCCTGCTTTAGTTTCACTGCACCACCAAAATGTAGGCCATAGAATGATATAATTGTTTTGGTTGGAAAAGACCTGCAAGATCATTGAATCCTGTGTGATCTGGTATAGGTGATCCTGCTCTGGCAGAGGGGTTTGACTGGATGATCTTTTGAGGTCCCTTCCAGACCCTGATATTCTGTGACTGTGATTCTCTGTGTGGGACATCAACCCAACACCACCATGGCCATTAAATTAACTCCAAGGTGCTGTGTCTACATGTTTTTTTGTCACCTCCAGGGATGGTGACTCCACCACCTCTCTGGGTAACCTATTCCAATGCCCAGAACCTATTCCAAATCCATCTCAACAGGTATCAACAGGGCATGGTCAACCTGATCATCTCTGGAGATCCTGGATCCTCCTATAGTCTTGCTTTCAAAAGGAAAATATCAGCAGTGATCTACTAAGATCGCTGGAAAGACCTGTGTTTAACACCAGAGGGCATCTCACCAGTAATAACCACACAGACCACAGAACGTCAGGGGCTGGAAGGAGCCTTGAAAGCCCATCCAGACCAACCTCCCTGACAGACCAGGATGTCCTAGAGTAGATCACACAGGAAAGCATCCACGCAGGTTTTGACTATCTCCAGAGAAGAGACTCCACAACTCCCCATGGGAGCCTGTTCCAGTGTTCTGTCACCCTTGCAGTGAAAAAATTCCTCCTCATGTTTACATGAAACTTCTTATGCCTCGATTTCCACCCATTTAATGTATTGATGGATTTACAGCCATGGATTCACACCTAAAGGACCTCACACACCAGTAAAAGGCACCTCTCAGCCACACAATAATTAATACCACCAGCGTGAGTCAAACCGCACAGGAATAACTCTGCTCCATAAAAACCCCTCTGTGTATTCTGAGGGGTTCTAATCCATCATGGGCAGAGCTCCTCACTTCTGCTTTATTTCTCATTCTTTTTTTAAAAAGCTCGGCCATTATTTATTGCTCCTATTTAAACATTGTCAAAGTTTAATGGGTGTTTTAAAGCCGGTGCTGCTCAGATGCACGAACGCTTCTGAGCATGGCTGCACTTGGGGGTTTTTATATCAGGTGTAAATATTGACTGAAATGGGGACTCCTAAATCAGAGCCCTTCCAAACTAGCTGGAAACCTCAAGAGCAGCCTCTCCGCTCTGCCCAGCTTTTTTGTGAAAAAGTTTTCCCTTATCACAGGATCACAGGACTTCAGGGGTTGGAAGGGACCCAAAGAGAGCATCAGGTCCAACCCCCCTGCCAGAGCAGGACTAGACAATCTACCTCAGGTCACACAGGAACACATCCACACAGGCCTTGAAAGGCTCCTGAGAAGGATACTCCACAACCTCTCTGTAAAGAAGACACGACTTCTCAGTAAAGAAGTTCCCTTATGTTCCTGTGGCACCTTCTCTCCTCCAGCTTGCACCCATTGTCCCTTGTCCTATCACTGGGCATCCCTGAGTAGATCCTGGCTCCATCCTCCTGACACTGTCCTGCTCATCTTTATCAACATGAGTGAGGTCACCTTTCAGGCTCCTCTGCTCCAAACTAAAGAGCCCCAGTTCCCTCAGCCTGTCCTCAAGAGGGAGATGTTCCATTCCCTTCAGCATCTTTGTGGATCTGTGCTGGATCCCATCCTGGCTAGGGAAGTGCCTGGATTTAGTGACCCTAGGGAAGGGCAGCAACACAGGAGAGATCCCTGACTGCACTTTCAGGGGCCTAGGGCAGGGTGGGGAGTGGGAGGGGCTGTGGGTTCTTTCAGCACCTGACAAGGCTTCACTGGGAAGCAGCTCTTTCTGCCAGAGCTCTTCCCACCTTTGCCAGGGAGCAGGGACACCTACTTCTGATTAATGCATGAAACCACTACTGTCCTGGTGGGGAAGACTGCAAGTGTTGCTGCATCAGCAGGAGAGTGGGTCATGGTAGGGTAAACCATCCTGTAACCCTGCACTGGTTGTCTCACTCTGCCCAGGCCCGGGATCTGTAGCACAACAGATGTGAAGATGTGTGCTTCATGTCTCAAGCACACTCTGGGGTCTGGGGTGGTACGAAGCCAGGGCTCCAGCACAGGGGAGAATGACTTGGTAGGGGTGGATGGCAGGGACAGCCAGTGAACAATGGGTCATGCTGGTGTCTTTGGTAGCTGCATTCTGATGGGTAGGCAGCTCAGGGTGTTTGTTACAAGAACTCTATTCTTCATTCGCGCCAGAGTTCCTCTCTTCTGTTTCATTGCTGATGTGATGATGAGGTGAAGATTTAACGTTGAGCAGGAAGGAACAACCAGCTGGCGTGAAAACATTCATCAGAGCACAAGATTTATGAGGAGTACATGGGAGAAAATGAGCCATGCTGGAAAGTCAGATGTCAGTCACTTCTCAGTCCCTGGAGCAGATGAGAGACCCTGGCCACAGCCCCACTGAGCACAGACCCCCAGGCTGTGGGGAATTAAACCTCCTCCATTCCAGTATTCCCTGAGTCAGGCTGGCTCCAAGACACTGTATCCCATTGAGGGATCCTGTGCCAAACACATGCCCAAAGTGCTGGACACGCAGATTCCTATACTGGAGTATTGCATCCAGCTCTGCTGCCCTGAACACAAGAGAAACATAAGTCTGATGGAGCAGATCCAGAGGAGGGCCATAAAAATGATCAAAGGGTTGTTCAGTCTGGAAGAGAGAAGACTCCTGGCAGACCTAGAAGCAGACTTCTGGTACCTGAAGTGGCTTATAAGAAAGCTGCAGAGGGACTGTTTGCAAAGGCCTACAGGGACAAAATGAGGGACAGTGGTTTGAAATTAGGGAAGAGCAGATTTATATTGGATGTTAGGAACAAGTTCTTGACCACGGGAGTGGTGGAACACTGCAACAGGTTGCCCAGGGAGATAGTTGAGGTCCCATTCCTGGAAGTATGCAAGGTGAGGCTCGACAAGGCTCTGGGATGGACTGGATGATCTTTGGAGATCCCTTCCAACCCAAACCACTTTTCTTCAGGAAAAGATCCCTTTCTCCTCTGAGGACAGCCTGGCTTTCCTCTAGGCTCTTGCATGAACCAGCCTCATGCCATACACAAGTCCAGAGAAAAAGAACATAATGTTTGGTTACCATTCTAGTGGTTTTATGCAAACTTACAATTTTCTGAGGGTCCCAGCAGGCTGGGATTCACACACACACACGTGTGCATGAACACCACAGCCTCCTGGTGTCCTGCAGCCTTACCCCAGGGCCACCTCATGGTTACACATCACATCCATATTGCATCCCTGCTCCTTCAGCAGAGAGGTCCCCAGGCTCTTCTCTATTATCCTTCTGTTTCCATGGCAATAAAAGTAGCTTCTGATAAAGGCTATTTGCTGATGACAGTGAGGGTTGGTAATTTTAGCAGCATTAGAACACAGGCTTCAAAGGGCCTCTGCTGTGTGGGGTGGGTCCGGTTTGGGATTTAATGGCTCCTCGGAGTCCACTTGAGGATGTTGGGTTGAGGTGTCTCTGGCTGTTATCAGCTTATACCTGGTAAGTCTGTCCCCAAGAGTTAAATCCTCCAAGGGATCCACACCAATCTCCTCCGTCTTGGGCACATTTTTGGGGCTGGTGGTTGGTGTTTGCCTGCAAGAAGCCACCAGCTCACTTGTCACTGAAACAAGCCTGGCAATCAGCAGCTGATTTACTGATTAGCATGAAAAAGAAATAATGCCTCTTGTTTCCCCCAGCCTGTAGAAGTGACCTCCTGTTGCTGTGCTGCAGGATGGATCCAGCTCTGCCAACATCATAAAGTGACTGCTGATTGCTGTGCTCTATGCCTACATCCCCTGGTGCCCACATTGGCTTCCCTTCTAGCTGCCAAGCAGGCACCTACACAGACACTCGACCTGAGTTTCTGGCTGTCATGACTGCAGGACTCCTTGATCAGGTCAGGGATGTTTGATGGGGAGTACAGGAACAGGACCCTCCTTCCCTTGGATGCTGCAGCTGTGGTACCTCACCACGTAGAGCCCCCTGGTCCCCAATGAAACAGCCCTGGCAGGAAGGAATATTCCATTTTTATTTCCCCCCACACCTTTCTGGTGCCTAATTTGAAGATTCAGAGGTGATTTCCTCATCTGGGTGCCCCAGCTGCAGCCTCACTGTGGGGCATAGGGGCTCTTCCCACAGTGTCCCCAGGGACCCTCCCCAGGTGGCATCCTGAGTAAGCTCTGGCAGCATAATTGAATCAATGGAGCTCCTGGAAATGCACCTGACCTGGAGAATCAAATTTCCCTTACCCTCAAGAAACTAATCTTCACTATGAAGTGTGAACCTTCTAATTTAGTGTCATACCAAATAATAACTGGCGTGTTTAAACTGTTGGTAGTATTAGTCAAACAATCAGAGATGAGAGCCAGAGGCTGGTCCTCTCTCATGTTACTGCATACTCACAATTAATATTTATAAAGCAGGAGGGATTCATCTTTTTTCTGTCTCACTTTTTTTTTTTTTTTTTAGGAAATTTAAAGTTGTCCTTCAAATTTTCAGACACAGGCTGCAAAATTTATAGCCTCTCCTTCACCTTCACTCTAGGAGAATGAAGTTTTTCATCTGGCATATTCAGAATCTCAAACCCTAAGGGAGAGATAGGAAGCAAACCATGGCTGTGGCTGCAGAGAGCTGGGGGAGGAGAGGAGAGAAGCCAGCAGCCATGGCATGGGGGAGGCTCAGCTTCCCAAAGGAACTGCCATCCTTGGTCTGCAGCAACAGTCTGGCAGTAATGAGCTACAGAGCACCTGAACCTCTGCTCTCATGACACCCCCATCTGGAGTACTGTGCGCAGTTCTGGAGCCCCCAGCACAACAAGGACATGGGACCATTGGAGTGAGTCCAGAGGAGGCCACGAAGATGATGAGAGGATCACAGGATGTTAGGAGTTGGAAAGAACCCAAAGAGATCATGGAGTCCAATTCCCTTGCCAGAGCAGGACCAAACAATCTAGCTCAGGGCACACAGGAATACATCCAGACAGGCCTTGAAAGGCTCCAGAGAAGGAGACTCCACAACCTCTCTGGGCAGCCTGTGCCAGTGTTCTGGGACCCTTTCAGGGAAGAAGTTCCACCTCGTACTGAGGTGGAACCTCCTGTGCTGCAGCTTCCATCCATTGCTCCTTGTCCTATCCCAGGGAGCAAGTGAGCAGAGCCTGTCCCCCACTCCTGACCCCCAGCCCTCAGATACTTATAAACATTGATTAAATCCCCTCTCAGTCTTCTCTTCTCCAGACTAAGAAACCCCAAGTCCCTCAGCCAGTCCTCATGATCAGAGGGCTGCAGCAGTTCTGCACTGAGGACAGGCTGAGAGAGTTGGAGCTCTTCA
>VWZE01005351.1:25966-53457 GCA_013396675.1 Eubucco bourcierii
GGCAACGAGGCTGGGGAGAGGCCTCCAGCACAAGCCCTATGAGGAGAGGCTGAGGGAGCTGGGATTGTTTAACCTGGAGAAGAAGAGGCTTAGGGGGGACCTTATTGCTGTCTACAACTACCTGAAGGGTGGTTGTAGCCAGGGGGAGGTTACCTTCTTCTCTCAGGCAACCAGTGACAGAACAAGAGTACACAGTCTCAAGATACGCCAGGGGAAGTTTAGGCTCGAGATGAGGAGAAAGTTCTTCACTGAGAAAGTCATTTGCTGCTGGAATGAGCTGCCCAGGGAGGTGGTGGAGTCACCGTCCCTGGAGGTGTTCAAGGCGGGTTTGGACGTGGCACTTGGTGCCATGGTCTGGTCTTGAGGTCTGTGGTGATGGTTTGGACTTGATGATCTTTGAGGTCTCTTCCAATCTTGGTGATACTGTGATACTGTGATACACAAGCTGGCCGCTAGCCCTCAGAGATACCTGTACCTTACTCTACTTCTGCTCTACCGTTTTTCCCCCCTTCTTGATGAAAAGAAGTTCTTTTCTGATTGAACTAATTATGCTGATTGAATTTCCTCCCTCTCTCTCCTCGAGTGTGAAAGGTTTCCTTAATTTGATGGGGGTAATTGTTATGCACACACTGTCAGATGTTAATGCAATTCTCTGATTGACAGGTAATCAGCACATCAGTTGTACAAAGGGAGTGAATAAGTCTGTAATTTCATTTCCCCTGATTCCACCGTGTGGGTTGGCAGGAAAATCTAAATTAGCAATCAGGGAAGGCAACCCTGCTACAGAGCAGGCTGATCACAGCCCAGGTGGATGGCTGGGGCCAGGTCCCAACCCAGCTCCAAGGGGCTTACCTGCAGAACAACAGCTCTCTTCTGAGCTTCCTGCAGCTGCTGTGCATGGGCTCACATCAGTGCCTGCATCCTTGTTCCCAGGGCAGCATCCACACTTGGTGTGACACCTCCACCACAAGTAGGAATGTGCTTCCTACAGAAAGAGGCAAAATTGTCCTCAGAAATCTCTAAGTTTTAGTAGCCCAAAGTCACCTCCAGAAACCTGTGAGCAATGGAAAGCCCCAGGGACATCACTGAGCTGGAGAATAAAGTCACAGGAGAATGCAGGAATGGCTCTGGGGCCACAGCCAGGACCAAAGCACACACAGGTCATAGCTGCCTCCAGAGAGTTAGGCACAGTGGCTGCCGAGGGGACAATTGCTGATCAGGGCTCCTCTGGGATTCCCACCAGAGCAGCTGGGATCACAAGTTTGTGCTTTTCACCTTCCATTGGAGCTGGCAGAGCTGAGTGCCAGAGGCAGAACCAGACCAGTGTTCCCACCAGCAGCTGACAGCCCCTGCCCATTTAATTTATTGCCTCCTGACAAGCCTTAGACAGGTGGGGGGAAAGAAAAGCCAAATCACACATTTTTTTCAAGAATATTTTCTGAGGCTTCTTCTATCCCTGCTTTTCTTTCTGTGGTAAGACTCTCATGTAATTCTGTGCTCATGTCTAGATAGGATCCCAGGATATCGCTGCCTGCTCAGCAGCACTGGCTGTGAGCATGGAGCAGCAACACACACACTCCAGGGAGGTTTTTCTGGTGAGCCTGAGGCTGGTGTCTGCACCACGCTCCAGGAGCACCCTTGTGTGTGCAAACAGTAGAGGAGAAACCACATTGTGCCAGCTACTCTGGGACACTCCCCCCAGCCGGGAGAGAACCACGGAATAAGGAACCCAGCAACCATCAGCAATGCCCCAACCACATGGGACATTTCTCCCTGCCCTTCAGCTAGAAGTGATCCATGGTGATTCAAACAAAAATCTGTGCCCCCAGGGCGCAGATGCTGCTGGTAGCCCCTGCCCCAGTCTGGTTGGGCAGCCTGGCTCACCCTCAGCACTCAGCCCAGTTTCCTCTAGCAGCTCCTCCTCGATATAAGGAGCAAGGTCACGGGCAGGCCTGCAGCTGGAGGCTTGAGGGTTCGGGGCTGAGACTTGACGGTGGTAGAGAAGAGGGGAAATGGAGAAACCAAAGGGGTTTGTGAACAGCAGCCATTGAACACAGCATTAACATAATAACAGGTCAAATCCTCTGTCTGAGGAGCTAGGAGAGAATAGCTGGATTTACCATTAGCAAGATTTATCTGAAATATTTAAAGTTGCTTTTGGAAGGATTTCAGTTGTTAGTGAGGCTGCTTCTCTTCCCCAGAGCATGCATAAACCAGGCTATTAAAAAAAAAAAAAAAGTGTGCTGAATGGAAGCACAGCACCGCCCTCACTTCAATGGGATTGTATCGGGCGTAAACCAGAGCAGAGCTCTGCCCATAATCGAGATGATACAGGAGGCTCAAGGAGCTTAGTGGTTCTTAGGGAAAGAAACAGGGTGTGAGAGGAGATTAGAGCAGGACCTCACTGTACTCAATAAATCCCAAGGAAAAGAGGAGAGCTCCCCTTCTACTGCAGAGGACATAAAGCAGTCTCCAGCTAAAAGGAGGTTTGACATTAGAGGATATTAGGCAGAATTTTTATCTGGTGTGAGTCATGTGCAACATAAAATTGCAAAGGGCAGGAGCAGCTGGTAAAGGCAGATTAAAAATCAGATTTAGACAAGCATCTCCAGACAAAAAAACAAAAACAAAACAAAACAAAACAAAAACCAACCAAACAAACAAAAAAAACCCCTTAGGATTAGGCTGCTAATTTGTAATCACAGATGTGGCTGGGACTGTGCTGTCTAGGGAGTGTATATAGGCTGCAGGAGCAGCACCATGTGCTGCAGATGTTGTAGCAAGGAGTGGGGGAATGTGCCAGGAGGTGAATCCCTAGGTCCACAGGGACTGTGACAAGAGCTGGGACACCACAGGGTTCAGAGCTGCCAGGAGACCCCATTGATTTCCTCTATCCAGTACTGGGACAGGGCAAATTTGCCCTCATACCACACAGCACAGGGCTGCTCACAGTTAAACCTAGCACATGAATCCTGGTTTTACCTACAGCTTAGAGGGAAAGACCACAGAATCAGAGAATGTCAGGGGCTGGAAGGGACCTCCAAAGCTCATCCAGTCCAACCCCCCTGCAGAGCAGGATCACCTATACCAGACCACACAGGAACACATCCAGGTGGGTTTGGGGTATCTCCAGAGAGGGAGATTCCACAACCCCCCTGGGCAGCCTGTGTCAGGGCTCTGTCACCCTCACAGGGAGAAAATTCCTCCTCATGTTTAAATGAAACTTCCTATGCCTCAGCTTCCACCCATAGCCCCTTGTCCTGTTGTTGGGCATCACTGAGAAGAGCCTGGCTCCATCCTCCACCCTTTATATATTTATAAACATTGATGAGGTCACCCCTCAGTCTCCTCCAAGCTAAAGAGCTAAGCTCCCACAGGCTCTCCTCCTAACAGAACTGTTCCATTCCGTTCAGCATATTTGTGCCTCTGTGCTGGACTCTCAAGCAGTTCTATGCCCCTTTTGAACTGGAGGGCCCAGAACTGGACACAGTACTCCATATGTAGCCTCACCAGGGCAGAGCAGAGGGGCAGGAGAGGTGCTCGGTGTCTGTCTGCATCAGGGAAGCTGTGCTCAGGTAAGTTCTTCCCACTTTCCTCAGCAGCATCGGAGAAGCGACGCAGTCAGAGTCAGTAAATCAAAGTCAGTGCAAATAACAAAGAACTGGAGCAGAGGTGCCCCATGCCCAGATGGAAGCTGGATGGGGCTCACACCCCGGGCAGGTGCTGCCTTCCCAAGGGGGTGGTGGGATGCTGAGGGACCCCAGGGTCCCACCAGCTCCTCTCTCCACCAGCCCTGTCTCTTTCCAGGCAGGGAAGAACAAACCTGATGGGCTTTGCTCGCTCTTGCTGGGTTTACCAGCTCATGGCATCCCACCCCTGTGCAGTAGCAGTGGGGGTCCTTCGAGGGGAGCTCCAGAATTGCCAAAATTGCTGCGGTAATGCAGCTTTGTCCTTCTGCGAGCACTACCTGGGAGCTGAGCGAGCTGCGTCCGGGTCTGGGAAGCTGCAGGGAGCGTTCCTCTGCCGGCAGGACTGTAGGTGGCAATCGCAGCTTGCGGGAGGAACGGGGCTCGCTGCTGGGACTGCTCCAGGGCACCCAGTGGGGAAGGGGCTCTGCTGCTGGACAATGAACCGGGGAAGGGGCTCTGCTGCTGGGCAGCGAGCTGGGGAAGGAGCTTTTGTGACGGTCACCCCCCCGCGCCCACCCACTCATTCTCACCACAGGGAGCAGCTCACCTCATCGGCTGCTGCGCGCTTGCTGCAGGCTAACAAAACCGCGGTACTCTTTCCTCAGCAGGAAATCATTTCTGGGCAGGAATCACTCCATGCTGAGCCCACCGTGATGCTGAGCCCTCTCAAACTCTGTCTTGCAGCCGCAGGTCCCGGACAGGACCTCTCCTCCCAGCCCACCACCAGTGTCCCTGCTGTGAGCATCTTGTTAGGGTCTGCTGAGATAATTCTGCGTGTTCAACACACACCAAACAGCAGATCTGGGGAGGGGGTGTAGCAGATTAGAGGTGGGAGATTGCTTAGCAATTGTCTGTTACCAAGTGCTGCTGGAAGCCATCTCTTCCTGCCATCTTCCAGCAGGTGCCACTTCTGTGCCCTCCGTGCAGGACAGCTGGGGACAGCCAGGACATCCATGGCAAGTGCTGGGCAGGACTGCGTAGGTTGGTGCCTAAACTGGGACAGCTCATGCAGCCATGCAGCCAATTCCCAGTAAGTGCTCCTGTGGTGTGACCCATGACTGAAGACTGACCTCCTATCTCAACGCAGTGCCCTCGCCGTGCCAGCTTCGGGAGTGGTGAAAGCAGCTGTGAGAGAAAGCAGGCTGGTGACAGGCTTCTAGTGACACTTCCATCTCACGGCTTTGTCCCTGGTGCCTCCTCCCTGGGATGGATTCCACCACCAGCAGCCTAGCAGCACAGCCTGACTGGCTCCCAGGGCTGCAGAAAGGAAACTGGAACAAGAGGCCATGAGTTCTTCCTACTCTCACCTTTGTGTTTTTTTTCACGTGCACAGGTGGGATTTGAGCTGCTTCTTGCCTTGGCACAGACACATGTGTACTGCTTCTGTCCCAGGGAGCTGTTGGGGTTTGACAACTTTTACTTGTCTTCAAGTGCCTGTTCCTTCTCCTCACAGCATAGGACATCAGCTACAGCTTTAATTTCAGTGCAGACCCCCCAGATGTCTGTGAGGGTGGCTTACACTAGGCCGTCCCACACTAGAGGGACACACACAGCCTTGGCAGCAGCAAAACTCAGACCCAGAAGGTATGAATCACTCCTGTTTGTCAGGCTCCCCAAGCACGAAATGGCCTTGCAGAGGCTCCAAGGGCTGCCAAACCCCATGCAGTGGAATGTGAATTTGCCTGTCCTGTCTGCAGCTAGACCTGACTCTGTTGTGTACCCATCATGATGGGTACCCATCACCAGGGTCAGATCTTACCATGGGACTGCAGCTCTACCACTAGCTACCGCAGGTCTGCTGGTGGGTAAAGCAGCCAAATGCTTTGGTTTTGTTCTCATGGAATGAGATAATTTCCTCTGAAATTATTTGGAGCAGGTGGCCAAAGACCCTAGAATCATAAAATAGAATCACAGAATCAGTCAGGGCTAGAAGGGACCACAAGGATCATGTAGTTTGAACACCCTGACATGGACAGGGACACCTCACATTAGATCAGGCTGTCTAGAGCCTCATCTAGCCAGGCTTTAAACACCTCCAAGGATGGGGCTGTGACCACCTCCATGGGCAACCCATTCCAGGGCTAACCACACTCCTTCATCCTCCTTGCCTTATCTTGGAGAACAACTGACACAACCTAAAGGGAGAAGCAAACACCCGTCTCTGTATTTTCCTGACCAAGTAAGCTGCTAAGGAAAATACTGGCTTGAATAAGTGCCAAGAGAAAACATCCCAGGAGTGACACCAGCCCCAAACTCATATTCAGGAGGAGAAGCAGGAATGCTGGAAAGAGTAGAGCAGGAAGGTGGCGGCAGCCACAGGAGCATCCTGGCTGGAGCAGCCTGAAGCCATAGGAACATCTGGGCACAAAACTGTCCTGGGCAGGTTTTTTAATGTGCTGGTGAGCAGTGAAGAGCTGAGAGCAGGGCACAGGGACATCTGCTGGTTTGGTGACAGCTGGGAGCAAGGGCAGAATTCTCATTTTGATGGTGGCACACCCTCCATCAGGGCTGAATCATGCTGGGTATGAAGATCTCCCCACGGAACACACTGATCCCACACCGCTACAATTCAACAAGCCTGACTTGAAGCAGCAAAGGCAGGGGAGAGCAGAATCTTTTCCTGGTACTTAATGGCATCACAATGCTTCACACATGGATAAGAGCCTTGGGTGAGAGTTGAGTGTCCTGCAGCTGATTTCTCTGCCCTGCAGCTCCTTGTGCCATTTCCCTGCCTTGCCACAGACCCTCTCCAAGCCGACTACCTTCAGCTGATGGGTTCACTACAGGCAGCTGCCTTTTGCTTTCTATTTCCTAGCAGGAATCTGTTGACCTCCCCATACCTCTTCTTGTGAGCCAGGAATAAGGCACTAGCCACAGCTGTACCAGTAGCAGTTCCAAGTAGCTGCAGGGATTGCCCCTTCCATGCAACACGTTGCTGCTCTCCTTGGAGTCTCAGTTTGTGCATGTCAATATATGCAGGCTCTGTACAACCCCTGGCAGCAATCTGAGAGTGACTCAGGTCAAAAGCAATCCCAAGTCTTCACTTCCCAAACAAAAAATTACCATAACTGGGTAAGTTGGAGGGAAAATGTCATACCAGTAAAATCTAGAAACAGAAACAGAACTGGTGATCTTCTTCCCTGATCACCCAACTCACCATGCCCTGGGGAGGACCCTGGGGCAGTGGCCTGGCAGTGAGGAGGGTTAAAACCTCCTGGTTTCAGAGCAGCTGAGTTCCACTGGAACCAGGAAGGATCTTGATGTGGACACCGGTGCTGCAGCCAGTCAGTGGCACCGGTGTAGCTCCTGACAAGGATTTTGGGGTCAGAACTCACAGAAAACAGAGCTGTTGAAAACAGACGTCCCTGGAAACTGTCCCCTTTCTTCAAAATATTTAGAATTTTTGTAAAAAAAAAAAAAAAAAAAAAAAAAAAAAAAGCTGAGAATACCCAAACTGACTCTCTTGGACTGGCTTCTCTCTCTGCATTTCTCAGCCAAGGCTTTTCAATGGGTTTTGGCAGAAAATCTTTGGGTTTTGACAGTTGTTCTTTTCTCAACGACAAGCTGACATCTTCCACTACAGCCTTGAAGAATACTTCCAAATTTTGGCTGTTGGATCCTGACTCAAGAAAAAGAGATTTCACAACCTCCATGATAACAAATATAAAATTATGAGTGTCTCGAGGGTGATCTGATGTGCTGGGTCATGGGGAGCCATCATGAGAGCTTGGGAAGGTCTCACTAGGGAAGGGAGCAGAGACCAGAGTGTAACCTTCATGCTCCCTACAGCTCAGCCAGGAAACCCAGTTTACTCATATTTGAAACACTTTTGTCACTGTCACCTTCTCCTGCTGTGAACTCACTGACTCCTGCCAGGACCAGGAGTAAGGTGAGTGGCTGACTTGGACTTCTCAGGTGCCCTGGTTTTGGGGTTTGCTCTAGTCCATACTGGGCATCACTGAATTCCTGCTCACACTGACCTTCCTCTGACATTGAGAGGCAACACCATTTGCTAAAACCACAGCCTCATCCCTCTGAACACTGGTGGGAAAAGCCCTAACAAGACCTTCTCTGGTTCAGCTGGACACTACCAAAGTGTCCAGGTTTACTCCTCAGACTCCCAGGTCCCTAAGCTGACTCCCAGCTCCTCCCTCATCTCCAGGCAGAGGATGAGCCACAGCTGTGAGGGACTCAGCTGTCACACATGGGTGCCATTGGTATGAATGTGGCCCTGACAGGGTTTTTTTACAGTTTATTAGGTCCAGATGGACTCTGGGAGTGAGGTTGTTTTAATTCCAGAGGAATGCCAGGCAAGACTGGTTATGCAAGTCAATAAATCACTCGACTATGCTGATTAAACAGGAGTAATATTTTGAGTAAGTGACTGTCTCAGGAATGATCATTACTGAATCGTATTATCATGCTCCTCTACATGGATATTGCAAACAAAATTAAATGAAGATGTCAAGTTGCAACAGAGACTAGACACTAATTAAAATGAAAGCACCCAGGTCCTTTTCTCCCTTTCTTGCAAGGTGAGAATCAGACCAAAGGACCACAGCAAACACCACCCTCCAAGTGGCTTTTCCCACCAGATCTCAATTTTGATGCTGACCTCTGTGTGTGACTGGTGGCTGCACTCTGCTCCTGGGCAGCAACTGCAAAACAAGGTGACAGATGGAGGGAGAATTAGGGGAAGTGTTGGCATTAGGCGGAAAAGAGGTGGATGGATGGGTGGATGGATGTCCTGCACCTGGGTTGGTGCAATCCCAAATCCAGGTTGGGTGGTGAATGGTTGAGAGCAGCCCTGAGGAAAAGGACCTGGGGGTCTGGGTTGATGAAAAGCTCAACATGAGCCAGCCAGATAGCAACTGTGTTCTGGGCTGCAGCAAAAGCAACACAACCAGCAGGGCAAGAGAGGGAATTCTGCCCCTTTGCTCTCCCGAGACTCCACCTGGAGTACTGTGCGCAGTTCTGGAGCCCCCAGCACAACAAGGACATGGGACCATTGGAGTGAGCCCAGAGGAGGCCATGAAGATGAGAGGATCACAGGATGTTAGGGGTTGGAAAGACCCCAAAGAGATCGTCAAGTCCAATTCCCCTGCCAGAGCAGGACCAAACAATCTAGCTCAGGGCACACAAGAATACATCCAGACAGGCCTTGAAAGGCTCCAGAGAAGGAGACTCCACAACCTCTCTGGGCAGCCTGTGCCAGTGTTCTGGGACCCTTTCAGGGAAGAAGTTCCACCTCGTACTGAGGTGGAACCTCCTGTGCTGCAGCTTCCATCCATTGCTCCTTGTCCTATCCCAGGGAGCAAGTAAGCAGAGCCTGTCCCCCACTCCTGACCCCCAGCCCTCAGATACTTATAAACATTGATTAAATCCCCTCTCAGTCTTCTCTTCTCCAGACTAAGCAGTCCCAGGTCCCTCAGCCAGTCCTCATGATCAGAGGGCTGCAGCAGTTCTGCACTGAGGACAGGCTGAGAGAGTTGGAGCTCTTCAACCTGGAGAAGAGAAGGCTTCGAGAAGACCTTGGAGTGGCCTTCCAATATCTGAAGGGGGTTCCAGGAGGTCTGGAGAGGGACTCTTGGCAAGGTCTTGTAATGACAGGAGAAGGAGGAATGGGTTTCAACTGGCAGAGGGGAGACTGAAACTGGATGTTAGGAAGAATTTGTTTGCAGTGAGGGTGGTGAGACACTGGCACAGATTGCCCAGGGAGGTTGTGGATGCTCCTCCCTGGTGGTGTTCAAGACCAGGTTGGATGAGGCCTTGAGCAACCTGTACTAGTGGGAGATGTCCCTGCCTATGTTGGGGGGTTGGGACTGGCTGAGGTCCCTCCCAACCCAAACCATTCTATGATTCTGATTCTATGCCATGTGAGTGTTCTGCCTGAGGAAGGGCTCTGTTCTCAATGGCTGGAAGAGGAGTTGAACCAAACACCAGCCAAGCTCAAATCAACTGCTCAAGATATGTGGCTCCACAGACAGGGAGCTAGGTGATATTCGACAGCCCACATTCCAAATGAGGTGAGAGCAGATAACCTAGTGGTGCTCTCTAGTCTCCAAAATCCTGATTTACATTGGCTGTTCCAGGATAACATTATATATCTGATCTGATTTTCACAGATAATTAATTTCTCTGAAAGTAACTACTGGTTCCTTAGGAAGCCTTGCCATGTCCCTTACATTTATAGCCTCTTCCTCAGTAATTACTAATACATGAAAATCTGATGATGGTCCCTGCACTGAATGGCAGCCACCTCTTGAGAGGGGTGCACCAACCAGGAGAGAAGCCCAAGCTCAGCTGACTTCCCAGAATAGCTCTAATGGTGCCTCTTAGCCAGTTGCCAGGAGAGATGCAAGAGAATATTATCAAGATGAAATACTTTCTGATGACCATCTTTTATGCCAGGTGCTAGGAAGCCTTCCAGATAACCTGAGCTGAAATCAAACAACAGGCTTTTCCTCCAGAGCTCATCAGCTTGCTCCAGCTCTACCTGGAAGGAGCTATGGGGCTGGCCTGACTCCACAGGCTTGAGATCTAACCTGTCCCATGTGCAGGGCTATGCTGTCCCCTACCTGCCTGCCTTGGACCACAACTCCTCGTGGGGTTGATCTGTGAGCCATGGATGGGTTGCTGGACACATCCAGCTCCAGACATGCACTTTGTCATCTGCTGCATTGAATATTAATTTGTTAGCAACAGCAGGCAGATGTGGTGTTAGAAGACCAGAGCATAGTATGGGGAGTTTGCAGCAGGTCTGGAAACAGAATCACAGAAACATCCAGATTGGAAAAACCCCTTAGGATCACCAAGTCCAACCTATATCCCTACTCACCAAGATTCACCTTAAACCATATCCCTAAACACCACATCCAAACGACCCTTAAACACATCCAGGGTCAGTGACTCCACCACCTCCCTGGGCAGCTCATTGCAGTGCCTTTGTTTTTTATCAGTCCAGTTTTACATTTGTGATCACCAGGGCTGCTCTTGTGCTTTTTACTGCTGCCCTTGTCCTGGCTGTGCCTTTTCCACAACACAAACCTTTATCTGACACACAAGTCAGTGTTACCTGCCCTGGCTCACCCATGCTCTTGTCTCCACTGTCATCAGCATCCACACCCTCATATCTCCTTACATCTCCACCAGTGACTCCCCAGCTCCCTGCCTGCCTCTCCTGCCAGTGCAAGATTTGTGTCCTAGGATCTGCTCCTCTGCCTTTGCCTTCCTCCATTCTGAGACACGGCCACCAGATGGAAACGCATCCTGCATGTTCACACTGCAGGATTGGGTGTGTGTGGTATTTTATATTGGGGGGTCTCAGCCAAGCTGGAGTGGAAGGCTTCTTGTTAGCATCAATGTGCATCACAAATAAAAGAGTTTTGACGAATCATTTGCCCAAAAAAAAAAAATTGCTCTCTGGAAGGAAAAATGCCCTGTGGAATGCCTTCCTCTGCAGTCCTAGGGGAATAATGTAAAACTTCAGGCTAAAAAATAAGCTTCTCCCACATCACAGTCATTAAAATAAGGTGATTTTTTAAGTTAATCTCTATGTCATTTCTGTTGACTTCAGATCATGTCTCATTTTCCTTGGAATGCCATTCAGACACATCTCAAATGTGCTTCACACTGAGATTTTTACATTCATTTTCATCTGTTTCTCTTTCATTGTCTTTTCCTTTGTGGGGCTTAGAAGGACCCAGGAATGTCTTTCCTGTGTCAGAGGCTGGGCTGGCTGCAGAAAGGGCTGCTCCAGCCCTCTGAACACCCTTTCCCAGCCCTGCAGAACATCCAGCAACCGCTGACCTGAACCACGTGTGGGGGTCAGTGCTCTTGGTGCTGGGAGCACAGGAGGAGGCAACACTGCTGCTCTGCACCCAAAACCAGCCACAACTGTGGCCCTGCCTGTGTGAGGCTGCCCCAGGGTCAACCCAGCCAGGAGGACCAGACTTGCTCTGCAGACATGCACAAAAAGATAAAGCTCCCAACATCAGTCAGGAACTCATCAGGCTGATGGAGTGGAGCTGGCGAGAGGGTGGGGGAAGAATCTTACACCCGTGTGAAGAGAAGAAATGACTTACTGGAAAGCAGAGGCAGGTCTGACGGCCAGACATGACTTTGCAGAGCCATTTATCCACAGGAGAAGCTCGTTTAAGCTCAGCTAGTGCAAGATGCAGCAGCTTTAACAACCTAAGTGGTGCACTAAATAATCCACTGAGCGTCAGGCAGTGTGAGAGGACCCATTGGAAGGACGTTGGGAAAAGAGACACTTCATAAAAACCTTCACAGCCTTGCTCCAGCCAGACAGGGATCAGTTGCAGCCAGGAAAAGCATACAGGGAGACCTGTCCCTGCATTGCTTGAGGCCAGACACAGCACTGAACCTGCTGCAGGTCTCCCCTGTGTGGGGCCAGTGGCATAAGGAGACATCCTCCACCTGCTGCCCCATGCCACTGCTGTGACCACATCCAGGAGAAGCTGCGCTTGATGCTCTTGATAGTGCCTTGGATATCATAGGTCTTGGCTTACAGACCTTTGTTCTCCTCTTAATTGGCTTTTGGGGCTTATTCCTGATTACATTAATCTCTTCAGGAAAAGCCATTTTCTAGCCCATTTTCAGGGTTATACTCAGGCAACATTTGGCAAAGCAAGATCTGCTGATAACACCACAGCAGCTGGGCACAGGTGTGGCAGGTCCTTGCATGAGGCTCCTCAGAAGGACCGGGGAAAGGAACTGACAGAGATGGGTGCCATGGGGAGGGCTACCATGGTCTGAGAGCCCAGGGCTTCAGTTTCTGAATGGGGGTGATCATTCCCAGCCCAGGAGGGTAGAAAAGATGAGAGCAGCCTCAGTGCTTCAGCTTCTGAAAAGGGGTGATTGGTCCCAGCACAGGAGGGTAGAAGAGATGGGAGCAGCCTCAGGCCTTGCAAAAAGCAGGTGGATCTGAGGCTGCTGTAACCATGCTCCTGCATTGGCTCCCATGGCTGTAGAGGGCTGTGCTGACCAGATTGGGACTCTGACTGCAGGCGGAGTAGAGAGAGCAGCCTGGGTGGTAGAGGATGCCTAGGGATGTCCCCTGCCCCACCAGAAATGGAGACATACGAAACCTACTGCGATCTGCAAGCCAGTCAGGGAGGGAGCAAAATCCTTGCGCAGCCAGAAGAGAGGACAAGCTGTAGGTTGAGTGGTGCAGGGATGCAGATCACCATGGCCACAAGACAGGGAGGTAGACCACCAGCGAGCCCAGGTTTCAGAGCACAATGGCAAGTACACAGCTCAGATCTGTCCCCCTGCTTCCCTTCTCCTTGCCACCTCCTCTCCTTCTGCTTCCAGCTCTGCAATGGTTAAAGTGCAGCTATTGCCTTTCTGCTCAGTGAACCAAGTGATAGGATTGCAGTTAATGGTAATTTGAACATGTTTGGTCAACTAGAAATACCTAACTAGATTGAAACATGAAAATGCCCTATGAATTTATACAACTGATGCATTTGAACGCAGTCAGCTGTTAACTTCATTGCAAGAGGGATGGTAGGAATAATTTGCAACAACCCACACATTTTTTTTTATTGAACCTTTGCAAATAGGAATAATGTATCAAATGTACCTATACGTCTGCCTCACACCTACACACAGCAGCACTGCTCGGGTAGTCACAAGCTTGCAGTGCTCAGGATCAGATCTAAGAGGTTTTCAGCCACAAAAGATCTCTCTCTCATCTGACCTTGCTGCTTTGATTGCCAGAGCTCTCCCAGCAGAGTCACAGTCTGCTTCTCCTCCCTCTCGCCTAAGTCAGGGACCTTGCTCTTAAGTTTAGCTTTGAGTTGCACAATGACCATCAGGCCTCCTGTTCATCCATTCTGTCAGTTAAAGAAGACTCAGCTGGTGTCATGGCCACACACAGAACAAAGTATCCCAAACCTCCTCTCCGTTTACAGCTGTCCACAAACCTGGCTGAGATACTTTTGGTTTTCCTAAGCAATGTGGCAGAGAAATGTAAGTCACGCTCCCTGTTCCCAGTTTTCAGGAAAGGAGACAAGAGTAGATGTAGGTCAAATCCCCCCGTCATGGCAATTCATTCCAGTGCAGAACTTGAGGAATGTCCTGCTGGAAGTGTAAACCTGGATGTTCCTGCCAGGACCTGTCCATGGTACCATTATCCAAACCTCCATCCCAGTGGGTATCTCTTGTTCCCTTGCTGGGTCTTCTCTCTACCACTTGTCACATTCCCTAAGAGAGAATGAAGCTCTTGGATGGTCCCTCTGTACAGTCCTCACTGGTGGGTCTAAGGAGGAAAGAGAGAAGATGGAGCAGAGTGATGCTTATGTGTAGTCAAGCAATGAGGAGCTCTGCATCCCTTGCTCATTGAGCTTGAGAGGCTGGAGCCCAGTGGGCTGCCAACAATGCTCCAGCTTTCCTTATTTAGACCTCACCATTTTCTCCTCTCATCTTGTTAAAGGATGTAATTTGTGTTGTGTGTGTCCATTTACCAGCCATTATGTCCTAAATGAAAGAAGAGACGAAACATATTCCCTATTTAAAGCTTCCAAAATAGGTCTGATTAATACTTCCAATTGATTGTTCAGCTGTTCTCTTTGGTAATCTGCAAAAACTAATTAGGCAAGTGGGAAACCAAAATACTGTGTCATTTCCACCATGTGCTAATGAATGTTCCTCGGTTTAGCAAATGTTTTGTTTCTATCATGGAAAAAGAGTAACATTGGAGAGAGATTTGGCTGCCAGAGAGAGGAAGCTGTGCTATCAGTTAGATCTGTGACTGGTGAGTTTGGGAAGATTGGCCTGCAGAAAGCTGTCCATTGACTTGCTGGGAAATCTGTGTTTGGGGGCAGGCTGCAAACCAGCTTTTTTTGGTTTAATTCATTCAAGAAAGGAGGCACTTTAATCAGATTCCCAAGCTAATGGCTCTTCTTCTCCTCTCACATCACCACTCTGGCTACTAAAATGTTTTTGGCCAAAGGATGCCTTTCTGAGAGTGGCCTAGAGGGACTTCGGATGTCCTCAAAAGATTTTCTTCCCCCACCAGAATTATTTCAGGGGTGGTTTCCTTCAGCTCTCCATTTGCAATTTGCTGCTGAATGAGCAGATTTGGTCTTGGTGCTTCAGTTCTGGAGCACCTGCCCATCGCATCCTTAATTGTCCCAATTACTAACGAGGCTGGTGGGAGCTGTGTGACCTCAGGCCACCACTGCCTTAAAAGGGGTACACCTGAAAATGCAGGCACTAAAAATGAATGACTGAGTCAGAATGAGAAGGCAGCGGAAAAGAAAGCTGTGCAGGATCCAGGGAGGAATTTGCCTGCAACCCAGCAGTAGGCAGAAGCTAAGAGCTCATCTGCAAGTTTCATTAAGCCAAGGAGCATTAGTTGAGATGCAAATATATGCACTTTGTAAACAACCATTTTACTGCAGGTTAAAAGCCAGTTTCTGGAATCACATTCAGAGGAGACAATTAAAGCAACTTTCAGTCTGTGCCTTGCTGCAGATCAGCACATGAAGCAAAGCTCTTGGAGAATCAAGAGCCCTTCCTTCAGCAGCTTTATCCTCTCATGTTTGATCTGGAACTTACACAATGAATATCTAATGCCAGCCTGCTCAGCACCCAGGACTCCTTAAAAGTGAATAACTGATTCCATTAAAAGGGCATTAGCTCTGTACGCTCATCATTAATCTCCTCAAGAGAACTAATAGTTCAAAAGACTTGCATGGAGCAAGGACATTTTACATTGCACAGCTCATTTTCCCTAATTGATTAATTTAAAGTGGTCTCTAGAGCTGAGTTTTGTGGCACAGAACCTTTTCACCCCACACATGGGGAAATGAAGAGCTCTCAGTCACAACCACCTCACGTTCCTGGCATCCTAGCAGGAGCATGGCGTGAGCAGAGCCAAGGAAAGGCTTTCAGGAGCTCTTGCCTGAGTTGGAGCTGGCAACCACAGGGACATCAGAGCAGCAGCCACCGCCTTTCATTCTTCAGCTCTGCTCCATCCTCAGCAGCCCTCTTGCGATCATTCAAAGCAAAACAAGTATTTGCAAACCCCAGCCTCAGCCTTCTGACAGGCAGCTTTTGGAGAGCAGTGGTTCTTCTCTCACAGACATGATGCAGTGAGGTGCTGAGCTCAGGCTGCAGCACAGAGCAGGCAAAGGTGACGGCTCTGTCCTGTCCCTGCAGCACCTTCTTGTAGCATTTGCTCTTTCCCATTTCCCTTCAAGACATTTTCAATGATCCTCTTGTTCTTTCTCCATGGCCAGGTCACAGAGGGCACCAACACAACCTTGCCAGCCTGCGGCTACCCTGGGAAACCAAATTCCCCACAGCCTGGGAACCGTGGGGATAGTGTGGGGCTGCCACAGAAAAGAGCAAAGCAAGAAATCCAGAGCCTAGACAAGTCTTTGCTGCTCAGGAGATGCTGACAAAGTGTGCCAGTTCCATCAGCAGAATCCTGGGGCATCCACTGATGGAAATTGGGGCTGGAGAAGGGCAGAAGCTGGTGTGTCCCACACACACCTTCAACCCCAGCAGCACATTTACCCTCCGCTCTTCTAACAGGAGAAATCAAGTGCATTAAAACTGCAAAGAACTGGAGGAGCTCACTGCTCCATTAGGAAGGACTTGGCCACTGCAAAACTAAAAAGTACAAAGCACCAAGCACCATCTGCCTGCTCTGCACCAGCTCCAATGCAAGCAGTGGTGGAGAGTCACTGCCTCCCCATGCTGCCCCTGAACCCACAGCATGGAAAACCTACTGCTGTGGCTGCTGCTTCTGCCAGGCTTTTCCCAGCACATGGAAAAGTTTGAGCAGAGCTGAGAAGAGGGTTTTTTCCTCCAGAGTTGCAGAAGTGCTGCTGCTATTCCTGTCCTGTTGACTGCTGCATTTTCACAGCCACATGTGCAGCTCCTGGAGTTTCTGTTTGGAGCCGAAATTGTTCTTCCTGTGCCCTCAACTCTGCCTGGGCACTCTGCTGCTGCAGCCCAACCTGTGCCACAAGAGGTCATTGCTGCCTTCAGATATGTCTGTGCCAAGTGCCAATGTGAGTCATCCCTAGGTATTCCAGAGCAATATTTGAGCTATCCCATCTTCTCTCCCAAGGGATCTGTGGATCAGCTCCACCAGCGTGGCCAGAGACCCCACCTCGATGGCACAGAACTGTTGTTTTACCTCATCCTTCCAGAGTTCAATTGAAACACGGAAATTAACAACACCACCTGGTCCCCTCCAACAGCCATCTCCTGAATTTGTCAACTTTACTCTCAACACCCCAGTTCCAAGGGTTCCTCAAAGGCCCCAAGCTGGCAGTGCCAGGAGGAGGACACTGGTGTCGATATTGTGACAGAGCCATGATGCTCCATGTCATGGCCAAAAAATGGTGGTACATGAAGAGACCTGGCATGGAGGTGGCTTGAGGACAGTTCCCCCCAGCACACAGGCAGTGGCAAGGGGGGGTGGTAAGGCATTTCAAAGGAAACCAAATTGCTCACTATGGTCAGAGCCACCTCTGGGAGGGACATGGTGCAGCTGGGGCGGCAGACATCCCTCACTTCCAGCAGCGCCTGGGGAAGGGACACTCTTTAATAGCTGCTGCAAACACTGCTTAATGATTTGCCCTTATTTAATTCTCCAAGAGCTCTGACAGCTTTCCATAAGTCAAGGTTTATTTGCCTTCCCTTGAATGTCACACATAATTCTTGTAGAAATATTTATTTGCCTAATGCAACTTTTAGTGTCCAGGTTATTTATTCCTCCTATTTGTTGGCTAAAAAGAAAGCTGCCTTTAGCCTCCAGCCTGATTACTTAAAGTAATACGGTGGCTCAGGCTCTTTCATCTTCTCAGTGTGACTGGAAAGCATTTACAGCTGAATAGCTTATCGCTGGAAAAAAAAATCTCATTTTAAGAAGTATACTACATTTTAATACACTTTGCATTGCACATAAGTAATCTGCAGCTAAAACCTGATCAGAGACATCTATTTTGTTAACCGTGAGGATTAACTGATAATAGGGAGTCACACAGGGAAGGGTAGAATGAGAGGACTGCTGAGCTTTCATTACTGTTATTGATGCGACAGGTCCCCACCAGGCCTCTCAGCACACCTCGCTACAGACAAGGAAGTTCCTCATGTGTCTGTGTTATCACCCTGGGCCTAACTTCATGCCAGAGCTGAAAGCTGCTGCAGCCTCACAATTTCCCCAGCACCCGATGTTACCACCTCGCTCCACAGCCCTGCTGCTGCCCCAGCTCCTCTTCCTCAGATTTCCCACTGAAGCTGCAAAGCTCTGGTCCTGGTCACTCTATCACACTTCCCTTCCCCTTTTCCCCAGCTCCCAAGCTAGCAGGTTCTCCACATCCACATCTCATACTGTGTTTGCCCATTAAACCCCACGCCAGGTGCAGACAGAGCCCAGGTTGGCGGCAGGAGGAGGTGCTGTGGGCACAGGTAGCTCCGATCTTCCAGGAACCCACTCCCTCATCAGCCTCCAAAGCACAGAGCTGGTGAAAGAAGCAATAAAAGGAATCCTGGTAGCAAAAATTACTGGATGTCAAAAATAATACTTTGCCCCCGGACTTTCTGCTCCCACTGACAATGAATCATCGCTTGGAATTAAGCAGCCACGGCTTTGTTATTACCAATCAATACCATTTAAACACACCTAACCCTGACTAAAAGCAATTACAGCAGATCAAAGCAGATTGCAGCTGAGGGAGTTTCACAGACCCCTCAGCCAGTATACTCCATTCCAGGCACTTGGATGGAGCCAAAAGCTGCCTACACCACCATGGCTAGCTGAGACAACGGGAGCAGTGAATAGGTGCTGGGTGATGCTGGGGGGCAGTGGCAGGTGGATAAGGTTGCAATGAGCCAAAGAAGGTGGAAGGATGCCAAAGAAGGTGGAAGGATGCACCCAGTGGATGCATCCCACTGCATCCAGCAGCACCATCCAGCACCGGCATTGTGGTGCTGAGAGTCCTTTTAGCCATCAACACTGCAGAGCTAACTGGGTGCAAACCAGGAATTAGTCTGACAATGCTTCCTGCAGCTAAGTCCCAGGAATTCTATCCAAGTGGAAATTATAGGGTCAGGTCTCCAGTTGCTGCCTCTCAGTACGGTGCTGTCTCCTGCATGGAACCTGTCCTCATTGCCAGGAACGGGACAGAATGGCATTGGGATGGGGACAGATCCTACTGTCTGCAGTCTTACTCCAATGCAATTTTTGTGTTGGTGTTACACACAGCTCTGTGCCCAGTCTGAATGAATTAGATGTGGTGACAGCAAACAAGCTGTCACCTGCTCCCAGAGGTGTGAAAAAATTGTGAGCTGCATTGTATTGGAAACTACAAATAGTGCTTACTCCCAGGAATAAACACATACATTTGGGCTATGAAGTTGAAATTAAGTTGTGTACACAATGTGGATTTATTTGGTGGGTGTGCAAGGAATTGGCATATTATAGACCTTCACTCATGGAAATCAAAGCTCCTGCCTATCATTCACAAAAATAATCACATCTATTACCCTGCTCCCTCCACAGCTCCAGGATTTCTGTGTCTAACCGTGTCCTCTCCTCACAGAGCCAACTTTGACAGAGCAGAACATCCAGCCACCATGGGGCTTTCAGTGCATCTGGCTCAAGGTTTGGCCACTGGTTTGGTTCAGCCACAAGACCTTGGGGTCAATGTGTTGAAATAATGGCCCTGAAATGGTTTGGATGGGGCAGCTTGGGCTGGTGGGAACATCCTGCCCCTTCCTTCCTTCTGATCCTTCCCTTTTGCTGCCCCTTTCTTCCTCCTGTCGCTTCTCTATGCTCTTGCCCCTTCCCTCCTCCTCCTATCTCTTCCATTTTCCTGCCCTTTCCCTCCTCCTTCTGACCCCTTTTCCTTCCCCTTCCCTTTTTCTGCTTCTTCCCTGCCCCTGTGCCTTTTCTCCTCCTGTCCCTTCCCTGATCCTGCCCCTGCCCCTTTCTTTTTGCTTCCTGCTGACCGTTCCTTTTCCTTAGCCTGCCCTCTGACCAGCAGAGAACTCTCCATTGTTTCTCACTGAGATATGGGAACAAAAGCCCACTTGTAGCACCTTTGTTATTTTGACCTACAATATTTCTTTGCAGCTGGTTGGTCACGAAGGAACACTTTAAGTAGTTTGTAAAAGCCAAGTTGCTTTTCTCATGCAACAAACATACAAGAATGTGATCTGAGTGTCCTGGGTCTGCTAGAGGAAGGTAATTGCTGGAATCAACCCACCCATGCTGGTAATCATATATACACAGGGGTGATCTGAAGGTTGCCAACCCAAAGCATGATTATTTTTAAATAACTGTTAAGAATTGCACCCTCCTAAGCATCCCAATTGCTTCTGCTAGGGCACATCTTGCTGCTTATATGTTCTAATAACAGGGGCTATTTGCCTCCTGAAATCCACGCTAGCCCAAAACTCCAGCCCCTGGCGTTTTGTAGTGCAGTCAGGGGCAGGAAAGTGGGTGGAAGGTGTTGTGCAGTGAGATGAGTGAAAAAACAGAGGAAGAAGTAAAGCCCTGAGGGATGGAGCCTGGGACCCATCAAGCAGAGACTGATGTGGGCACCGATGCATGTGTGAGCCAGGATGTAGCAGGGCGAGGAGCAACCCCAGATTCATAGATTCATGGAACAGTTTGGATTAGAAGGGACCTTAAAGATTATCCAGTTCTGATCTTCTCCCGTGGGCAGGGACACCTCCCACTAGAACAGGTTGATCAAAGCATCATCCAACCTGGCTTTGAACACCTACGGGGAGGGAGCAGCCACTACCTCCTGGGGCAACCTCTTCCAGGGTCTCCCACCCTGACTGCAAAGAATTTCTTCCTAATCTCCAGTCTAAATCTCCCCTCTTCCATCTTGAAGCCATCAACCCTAACCTGTGGGATACCGAGGGCATTCCAAGGCAGAAAAAGAGAATTGCCCCCACCCCACCTCCACTATCTTTGAGCATCAAACTGCAACCAAGGGGGAGGAAGCTGAGAATGTGCAGAAGGGCTACTGTGTAATTAATCTTTAAACATTAGAAACTAAAATTATATCTTCTTTATTGAAAACAGGCACTTCAGAGCTCACAGCCCTGGAAGCATCTCAGGGGCACTGGCAGCCACTCATTAAACCAGACAAAGGAGGCATGGGCTCTAATTTGCCTTTAGTCAACTGTCTTGGGCCATGGAGCTGGTGAAAAATGCTGGTAAAGTAATGAATAAATTAAGAAGGTTCTAAAATTAAGCTGAGTGATTTTACCTCTGTTGCATGAGGTGATTTAAATATATACAGAAAAGAAACTCTATGCTGCTGATCTAAAGCATTAGCAAAAGCCTTAGGAATTGATCCTTGCAATTAATTTTCTACTTTTTGTTAAATCATTATATCCTAATGAACGAACTGGTGAAAATTCTCTTTCCCTTCCTTAGGTTTTGTTATTTTGCTGTAAGTATTTCATTTAACTGGAGACATATTCTTGTCCAGAAGAATTTGCCTGTTACCTGAACAAAACAGTGAGATGCTACCACTTGGTTTCTTTTTGAAATTAACTCTTTCCGAGAATGTGTTGGAGCTTTTGACAGACTCTAGAGGCAAGGAAAAAGCTCCCGTCCCAGTCCTGTCCCTTCAGCAGTTATAGCTATAACCTTGTTGTGCCTCCAGGAATGCCACTTGAAATCAAAGGATTTGGGATGGTTCCCTAACAGCTTAGAGCGTTTGGAAAACTTGAGGAGACTCCATTAGACTGGTCCCAAGGTCGCTCCAGAGGCAGAGAAGATCTTTCCCCCTGCCCCTGCAAGCCCCGAACAGCCGCATCAGAAGATCACCTACCTGCCTTGCAGGACCCCTTGTCATGCCCCTAAAAGGGAGGGAGGGGGGAGCAACAGCATGGTTGTCACCAGGGGACGAGCATTTCTCTAGCACCCCTGGGGGAATAAAGCTTTTGAAATCTATAGGGTTCAGAATGGCCTGTATGGATTTTCCATTTCCTTTGCATGTAAGGTTGGAGATTACAGGCTCATTTCTGCGCTGCTGAGGAGCTCACACAAAAGCCTTAACAACGCCTATTGTCAGGGCAGACAAACATCTCCCATCAATCTTCGATCAGCTTCATGCAAACCCTTTGAAATTCTGATTATGCTCCAGCACAATGAGGAGTACATGATGACGGGGATGACATTAGGGACAGAATCCAGAGGTGTTTCATTACAGGCAGAACACAGGATTATTTTGCCTGCAAAAAGCAGAGCTGCTCCCGCTCCAGGGGCAGCTTCCAGGCTGCAAATACCCAGGTCCAGGAGATTCATAGAAGCTACAGACAGTTCCTACAGACAGTTCCTGTCACACCAGCTTCTGGGTTCAACCAAGACAAAGACAGCAGTGTGTCAGAAATCACAAAATGTTGGCTTCTGGGGCCAAACACTCACTACCTGAAGGGGACATACAAGAAGGTTGCAGAGGGACTGTTTACAAAGGCCTGTAGGGGTAGGATGATGGTCAATGAATCATAGAGTCATAGAATCAGTCAAAGTTGGAAGGGACCACAAGGATCATCCAGTTCCAACCCCCCTGCCATGCCCAGGGACACTTCACACTAGATTAGGCTGTCCAGAGCCTCATTCGGCCTGGCCTTAAACACCTCCAGGGATGAGGCTTCCGCCACCTCCCTGGTCAACCCATTCCAGGTTCTCACCACCCTCATGATAAAGAACTTCCTCACATCCAGTCTGACTCGTCCCATTTCTAGCTTTGTTCCATTCCCCCAGTCCTATCACTACCTGACATCCTAAAATGTCCCTCCCCAGCTTTCTTGTAGGTCCGCTTAAGATATTGAAATGGTTTGAAATCAGAGGAGATTTAGATTAGATGTTAGGGACAAGTTCTGCAACCTGAGGGTGGTGGAACATTGGAACAGGTTGCCCAGGGAAGTGGTTGAAGCTCCATCCCTGGAGATATTCAAAGTGAGGTTTGGCAGAGCTCTAACAGAGAATGTCCCTGCTCACTGCAGGAGTGTTGGGCTAGACAACCTCTGGAGGTCCCTTCCACCCTGAACCATTCTCTGATTCTATGATTCTATCCTCCTCACTGAGCACGTCTCAGGTGCTTCTGAAGTGTTTCCAGCTCAGATGTGCTCAGGCAGAGCTGTTTGCTCCATGCACAGCCTCCACTCCTATTCTAGGTTTAGTGCCTGGCACAGTGCTGCTCTCCCCTCATGGAAGGCATTTTGCTTATGCATTAATGCTGAGTTAATTCCTCACTATTAGTATCCAGAGATTTAACTGATTGGCTACTTACTTTAAAATAACTGTTTTTATTGTCAGGCCTGTAAATCTAGTGAAATAATGAAGCACCAGGAGATGAGGCACTTGGCACTGATAAAAGACGCAGCAAAGGTACCAATAGCACAAACAAGGTGTGGGGAACAAGAAAATACCTGGCAATTTATTTCCGTACTTAATGCAATGACCTTCCTGACTGTCTCTTGAGCTAGAGGATGACTTATTTCCTCACTGAGTAAATGTCTTGTACTGTGGGGATTCTCTTCTGCCTTTGTCATGATTTGCTCTCCCTTCCCGTTGGGATACAACACTCCCACCCACCCTGGATTTAGACAAAGTGCAGCTGAAGCACAGAGAGCTTCACCCTGGGGCTGTGGTGATGAGATGGGATCATTCTTCCTACCAACAGCCACCAACTAAGGGTGTCAGGGGTGGTCATGTCCCACCAGCCTAGACATACCCCCAGCAGAACAGGAGGGTAATTCTTGCCACCTTTTCATGAAATCACCCACCCCTCCTGGAGCCACAGACAGGACCTGCAGGGTGGGCAATGTTCTGCTCTATCAGACACTGGTCCCCTGATTTCAGTCTCTTGTGGGCACCAGACATGGCACAGGAAAGCAGCAATGGCACAGTGATGCCCACCTCTACCAGCAGCAGTGATTCCTGGTCCCTTGTTGAGCCATGCAAGCTGCATTTTGGGTACAGGTGTTTGTGAGAGACTCACCATGGTGCAGAATAAACCTCTGCCATCTTGGAGATGCCAATGTCCCTTTGTGTTGCACACTGTATAACCCCATGCAGGGACTGCTATCCCTCCCAGGAGATCACAGTCTCCACAGACAAGGTAAACAAGGTGCCAGGAAGAAAGACTGTTACCAAGGTGGCCACAAGCTCTTAGGGCAGGCAGAAGATGCTGTCAGAGAACAAATCCCATCCTCCTTCTGTCTGAGTCACTGCATGGTTCTTAGTCTGAAACCCCACAGCACTTGGGTTTGTGCTGGTGGCTCATACAAAGGTCAGGCACCACTGTGATCCCCAAGTTCCCGGTCAGCCTCACATGGAAGCAAGAAGATGCAATTTGCTCCCTCAGCAAGAGAGACTGCACCAGCTCCACATCTTCCTCTGCTGCCGCCAGCTCAGCTGCACTCTGTGCCAGCCTCAACCCCTCCCCACCTCATCCTGCCGCAAAGCCACCCAGACCCCCAAAGCTTAGCCAAGAGCTATGGTGGGGCCAGGAACCACATCACGCCAGCTCCAAAGGCTGCTCCAGATCGTTTCTCCCTGCAGCACCCAACACAGCAGAGTTGGCACCTGCTGGTGACAGCGGCTGGTTGCTGTTTAGCTTTGCCGGGGAAGGAGGAGGAGTGGGTAAGTGTCATTAGGCTACAGTTTGAGCCTGATGAAGTGGATAATGAGAGACACAGTGACATGATTCTTGTGCCTCACGAGGCTATGTGAAGCCAGCAGTTCTCCAGTGTCTGCTCACAAGCTCAGCACTGCCGTGCTGGGGAGAGCCAGAAGCAGACCCCAGCCCTGATGTCTCTTCCTCAGGCACAGACCCCAGCTCTGCTGCCTCTTCTCCAGGAGCAGTGTTTGTGGATTCTTCCAAAATCTTTTGTTGTTGTCGTGAAAGATCAGACAGTGCCCACCAACCCAAATCAGCTGCAGGTCGATGTATTTCTGAGACACCCCATCCAGCCTCCCAGGGCTCCCCATGCTGCACCAGCAGCGCTGAGGTTTTATGCGGTGGGTTCATGACAGTAGAGCAAAGCAATTTAAGCTGGAACTCAACTGAACCGCAGAGCTCCTCCTAGTTGGGATCATCCCTTTGCTGTTCAGATCAACCTGTGCTTCAGGAAATCAGCCACATAATTCATCTTCTCAGGGTATGTCAGCTCAGATATCATGTCTGGTTCTGAGAAACAGTTTTCATAGAATCATAGAATTATGCAGATTGGAAGAGACCTCCAACTTCATCCAGTACAACCTAGCACTCAGCCCTATCCAATCAACTAGACCGTGGCACTAAGTGCCTCATCCAGTCTTTTCTTGAACACCTCTAGGGATGGCTACTCCACCTGGCCAGCCCACTCCGATGCCAATCACTCTGTCTGGCAAGAACTTCCTCCTAACATCCAGCCTAGACCTCCCTTGGCACAACTTGAGGCTGTGTCCCCTCGTTCTGTTGCTGGTCGCCTGGGAGAAGAGACCGACCCCCACCTGGCTACAACCTCCCTTCAGGTAGCTGTAGAGAGCAATAAGGTCTGTTCTGAGCCTCCTCTTTTCCAGGCTGCACACCCCCAGCTCCCTCAGACCCTCTCTTCACAGGGCCGTGCTCCAGGCCCCTCACCAGCCTTGATGCCCTTCTTTGGACATGTTCCAGTACCTCAACATCTCTCTTGAATTGAGGGGCCCAGAGCTGGACACAGGACTCAAGGTGTGGCCTGACCACTGCTGAGTACAGGGGCAGAATAACCTCCCTTGTCCTGCTGGCCACACTGTTTCTCATCCACGCCAGGATGCCGTTGGTTCTCCTGCCCATCTGGGCACACTGCTGCCTCACGTTCAGGTACTGCCTACCATTAGCCCCAGGTCCCTTTCTGCATGGCTGCTCTCCAGCCACTCTGTCCCCAGCCTGTAGTGCTGCTTGGGGTTGTTGTGGCACTTAGCCTTGTTAAATCTTATCTGGTTTTATCCCCAGCCATGGCACTTAGAATAAGGGGGAGAATATGATCCTTGCAAATGAGCTGTCAGGTCCCTCTGTGACTCCTCACAGCATTTGCTGTGAATGACTGTAAGGAACTGCTCAGAGATTCCCTCCCCAGGCAGAGAGCAGCAAAACAGCAAAGTCATTCAGCCTTGTGTCCCATGTTTGCCCCATCACACCCCAGAGCAGAACCATGCACACCTTGGGGTCTCAGCACCCTAGCCTGCTAAAATTCATGCTGGTGGCTCAGACACCACTGTGATCCCCCATTCCCATCACTACAGCACAGGACAGCACACGGCAGGGCCACACAGAGATAAAAGTAAACATGACCCAGCCATGGCTGGCAAGTGACACGGAGAGCTGGCGAGGCTGTACCACCAGGCAGGTCACACTTGGAGTGTTCTTGATCTCCTGGGCCTCCTTCTGCTTTCTGCAGTTAAAACGTTCTGCCTTGTTATAACTCCACATCCACAAAACTCCACTCCCTCCTTCAACAGGAAAGTTCACCCCTGGGAGCCCCACAGCCCCTTTACTCATGGGGTGAGAAATTGCTGACCCCAGGAGGAAAATCCTTCAAACCCTTGGTGGCAGAGTGTGACACACACTCAGTGACAGACGCTAAGTGATTAATTTGATCCCAGCAAATGCTTCCACTGTTCACTTTGTGGGAGCTGATGAAATAAGAGAGCTCAGCTATTTTCTGAGTTACATTCTTGAAAAGCAAATTTTGGCACAAAGCCAAAGTTTCATTTGATTACCCAAATTAAACTCCCTTGCAACAGAAGAAGCCACGCTTCCATAGAAGTATCAGGAGACAGCCATGGAAAAGAAAGAGCTGCATAATGCTTGGGTTGCCAGTCCCAGAACCCAAACCTGGAGCAGTGAGCAATGAATCACAGAATCACAGAATTAACCGGGTTGGAAAAGACATCTAAGATTATCAAGTCCAACCTATCACCTAACCCTTTTAATTAATGAAACCGTGACACCAAGTGCCTCACTCAACCTCTTTTTAAACACCTCCAGGGATGGGGACTCCACCACCTCCCCAGCCAGCCCATTCCAATGCCAATCACTCTTTCTGTCAAGAACTTCTTCCTAATATCCAGCCTAATTCTGCCCTGACACAGCTTGAGGCTGTGTCCTCTTGTTCTGTCACTGGGTGTCTGGGAGAAAGAGACCAAGCCCACATGTCCACAACCTCCTTTCAGGTAGCTGCAGAGAGCAATGAGGTCTGCCCTGAGTCTCCACTTCTCCAGGCTGCACACTCCCAGTTCCCTCAGCCTTTCCTCACAGGGCTGTGCTCCAGGCCCCTCACCAGCCTTGGTTCCCTTCTCTGGAAACCCTCCAGCACCTCAACATCTTTCTTAAATTGAGTGGCCCAGAACTGGACACACTAGTCAATGTGTGGCTTAACCAGTGCTGAGTATAGAATCAAATGAAAACCTGTGAGCACTCAACAAACCCAAAGTCTGCTCCTGCTGCTTACTCACCAATTTACTATGACTGAAACGAGGGAGTAAATAATCCCTTCCCTCTTGGAAAACTCTGCAGAGGAAAACATAACTTGGTGGAAAAAGCGAACCTTGCAAATGGTAGCTCTGTGGACTTTATCTGCAATACAGCATTGGATTCACTCTCAGCTTCTGAAGGGGCATGACTCCCATGGCATTGGAGCTCACTGTGGTTTTCCATAGCAAAATATGGGCTGGGAAAAGACTGTGGGAGCCCTGAGCAGCTTGCTCAGGAGAGCAGAGAGATGGACACCCAGACTGGGGCCTCACACAAAGAGGTAAGTATT
>VWZE01005352.1:1332-13345 GCA_013396675.1 Eubucco bourcierii
CCTTCCTCTTTTCTGGGATGCATTTTTCCTGAGCCTGGAGGAGCTGATCCTTGAACAATGACCAGCTTTCCTGGGCCCCCCTTCCTTCTATGGTTACTTCCCATGGCACCCTGCCAAGGAGATCCCTGAAGAGGCAAATTCTGCTGTTCTGAAGTCCAGAGCTGTGATTTTGCTACATACCCTCCTTGATGCCCTGAGGATCCTAAACTCTACCATTTCATGGTCACTGCAGCCAAGGCAACCCCTCAGCTTCACTCACCAGCCCTTCCTTGTTGGTGAGGACTAGGTCCAGCATAGCACCTTTTCTTGTGGGTTCCTCTACCATTTGCAGGAGGAAGTTGTCATCAACGCATTCCAGGAACCTCTTAGATTGCTGGTGCTCTGCTGTGCTGTCCTTCCAGTAGATATCGGGGTGGTTGAAGTTCCCCATAAGGACCAGGGCCTGTGAACGTTTGATTTTGTGCCACAACATACTTTTGATTTTCTCTAAAGGTTGCTTACTGATACTGTGCAAAAATAAATTAATTACTTCCACCAAATATAAATGAAATATGCAGTAGCTCCCAAATAGCACGTTTCTATTCAAACCATGACTGAATTCAATGAACTGCAGAAATTTTATATTCCTAAGGCAAAATTAATCACTCCTGCATTCTTTTCTTTGGAGATGCAGACTTCCATTTTACTGACACTAACTGCTTCTATTATAGAGACCACTGACTTGTAGCTGTAGGCATGACCAAGTATTAAGAATATGAACTTCAGAGAGATTGTCTTTCTGTGGGGATGTACATTTTGTTGCTATGTATTTTAGAGAACTTTGTATTTAAACAGGCAGCAAAGTATCTGCTCACCTTACATCATTCCCCAAAACAGAAACAGAGATGGTGTTAACTGTTCGGTTGCAGCCTATAATTATCTCGAAGGTAAGCTGCAAGTACCCTTTGCACTTCAAGTAAAATTTCAACAGTACAAACTACATCTCCAAATTCCACTATACCTGCAAGTCACAAACCAACCTAAAAACTCCTTCTGGAGAATTAAAGAATGAACAGTGATTCAGTATGGTAGTTTAGCTGAAGAAAGGTTTATTTCAACAAGTCTACTTGTATTTTCTGTTAACCATTGGATCCCTGTAATGATGAAGACAGAATTGACACTTCAGAACTCCAAATTTCTGAAATTTGGAGAGGCTCTGTTACATAATTACATTCATGTAATTATGTATGAGCTGTGGATGTCATATACCTTGGCTTCAGCAAGGTTTTTTGATACTGTCTCCCATAACGTCCTTGTAGATAAGGTCAGCAGACGTGGTATAGACAGCTACCCTGTAAAGTGGATTGAAAACTGGCTTGACAACAGAGTTTAGAGAGTTGCCATCAGTGTCACAACATCAAGTTGGAGGCCTGCGGCCATCAGTGTTCCCCAGGGATCTTTATTTGGTCCAGTTTTGTTCAGTATCTTTATCAGCAACCTGGACGAGGGCATTGAGTGTGCCCTCAGAAAGCTCACTGATGATACAAAACTGCAGGGGGTGGCCGACAGCCTGTCAGGTTGTGTTGCCATCCAGCAAGATCTGGACAGGCTGGAGAGCTGGGGGAAGGCAAACCTCATGAAGTTTTATAAGAACAAGTGCAGGGTCCTTCATCTGGGGAGGAGTAACAACAAGCACCATCACAGGTTGGGAGCTGTCCTGCTGGAAAGCAGCTCTGTGGAGAACCTTGGAGTCCTGGTGGACAGAAAGTTCACCATGGGACAGCAACGTGCCCTGGCGGCCAAGAGGGCCAATGGCACCCTGGGCTGCATCAAGAAAAGTGGGTCCAGCAGGGAAGTTCTTTTTCCCCCTCTATTATGTGCTAGTGAGACTACACCTGGAATACTGTGTCCAAGTTTGGGCTTCCCAGTTCAAGAGATGGGGATCAGTTGGAAATAATCCAGCAGAGAGTTACAAGGATGATTGTGAGGCTTTGGCATCTCTCCTACAAAGACAAAGAAACCTGGGGCTGTTTAGTTTGGAGAACAGAAGACTGAGAGGAGATGTCATCAATGTGTACAAATATCTGAGGGGTGGATGTCAAGTGGATGGGGCCAATCCCTTTTCGTTGGTCAGCGAAAGGAGACAAAGAGCAACAGCTACAAACTGGAACACAGATGGTTTCACCTCAACACGAGGAGAAACTTCTTTACAGTGAGGGTGACAGAGCACTGGAACAGGTTGCCCAGAGAAGTTGTGGAGTCTCTTCTCTCAAGACTTTCAAAACCCACCTGGATGCATTCCTCAGAGAACTACCCTGGGTGATCCTGCCTTGGCAGAGAGGTTGGACTCAGTGATCTCTGGAGGTCTCTGCCATCCTCTAAAGTTCTGTGATTCTGTGATATTGATTCTAGAGTCAACAAAGAAACTAGATTTGAGAATATTCTTTTAAATAATTTTATCAATTCCATCATGATTCACAATAGGGTAAAAAATAGATTCAGAACAAACCATTGATTTACAGTCCATCATACCAACAGCAATACTCCCCTGATTCCAGCGTCAGGTTCTGTGAGCTCAAGCAATCACAGAATCATAGAATTAATCAGGTTGGAAAAGACCTTCATTGAGCCAAACCCATTACCTAACACCTTCTAATTAACCAAACCACAACACTAAGTGTCTCATCCAGGCTCTTTAAACACCTACAAGGATGGTGAATCCACCACCACCACGAGCAGCCCACTCCAATAGGCAATCACTCTTTCTGTGAAGAACTTCTTCCTAACATCCAACCTAAACCTGCCCTGGCACAGCTTGAGGCTGTGTCCTCTTGTTCTGTCACTGGTTGCCTGGCAGAAGAGACCAATCCCCTCCTGGCTACAACCTCCTTTCACTATACAGAAAAAAATGGCAATCACATGCAAAAACACTAGAGCAGATGATAACTGTAACAGTCATGGTGTCTGTGAAATAACTAATGTTCTTCTTATGGGAGAAATCCAGACTCTGTCTACAGTGAAAGTTATGTCCAGAGTTCTACCAGAGACACAACAGATCACCCAGGTTCCATCCCCCTCCTCTTCTAATGGCATTCTAATTAACTGGCACAGCAGATGGTCTTGCAGTTGAAAAGCCTCGCACCAGAAGGACACTTAGCCTTAAGCACACCACCATGCCTCCTGAAAGCAGAGGTCTTTCAAATCATATTACAATATGAAAGCATTGAAATACCATCAGATGCTGTCCAAAAATCCAGAGGACTACAAAGCTCACTACTGTAGCTATTACACAGCACAATCAGTGGGGAGGCTATGTACAAACTATCAGTTTGTTCCAGATGCATTCATATTGGACAGGTGATGGAACAAATTTACTGAATCTTTCAACAAAGCTCAGAAATATTCTGATCAAATTTTGCAAGGCAAAAAGAAGAGCTGTTTTTCTTTACCAGTTATCAGCCCCCTATAAAGTCAGCCACAGATCACATAAAACCTTCAGAATGATAATATGTTTGGTAAGGTGGAACAATACTTAACAACACACACACATTATTGTACAACAACACACTCCACTGTTGTGGGTCCTTTACCAAAAATTGGTATAGCAAAACTCTGTAACACAATTATTTATATTAAATCTGACATGAATTTAAAGGGTGGCATAAAAAAATCTTTACTTCCCATAGTGGATTTCCCCTCTACTGCTGTTACAGGCTGACCTAGGTCACCAGCCAAACACTCAGGCAGCCAATTGCCCAATTCACCCACCCCAGCTGGACTGAGAACAGAATAGGAAGATCAGAAGACAACAAAACATGTTAAGATAAATATAGCCTAACAGGTGAAAGGAAAAAACCCACAACAAGCAAGTGATGCCTAAGGTGTTACTCTCCAACTTCCAGAAGCGCAGTGATGCCTAGTAAATCTCTGAGCAGCAGCCACCTTAGACCCTACTCATTCACCCATCTCCATCTACCTCTAGTTCTGTTTGCCCAGTATGGTATGGAATATTCCTTTACTCAGTTGGGGGCAGCTGTCCTGGCTACATTCTTTCTCAAATTGTCCTCCTCTAGCTTACACACTGGGGACAGCAGAAACACAGTGGGAAATGGAGAAAGCCTCAACATTGTGCAAGCAGTGTCCCGGAACAGAAAAACTGCTAGGGTATTGTCTGTATTTTGTATTCAAAGTGTAAGACACAGCACCACACTGACTGCTGTGAAGTTTAATTCCATCTCAGCCAGGTTTAGTACAATTCTTCATGTACAATTTAAAGCCATGCATTATTGATGGGGTTTTTTTTCAAGTTTAGGGTGAGACTTCTCAACTCCAATCACAATCTTCCAAAAGCTGCTTCCTGCAGATTATATACTATTCACACTTGGGTATTGGTAGGAAAATAAATGTACCATCTGAACATACAACGATTAGGATTTCAAAGTTCTTTGCTTTTCTCTAACATGAACACAGCGCCAGAACTGATTGCTATGACAGCAATTACCAAAAGTTTTACTGAAATTGACGAAAACCAGAGACTTTTTAACTGGTATAAGAGTTTTGTAGTTTGGCAGTTCTATTAGCTGTAAGAGGTGCATGGTTCATTTCACAGTGAGGAAAGAGAGACACTGTTCTGCCATTTGGAAAAAAAAAATGCCAAACCAACGCCTGTATCCCCACATTAATACTGATTTATTATAGGGAGGAAGGAAGTAGAGTTTCCTTCCCATTTATAATGTCCATCATGGGATGTGATGCCATGTCATGCAGCACAGTCACAGCTAAAGAAGACCTGCCCACTCAGGCCTCAGCTAAGGCCCCTTGAGCTACTTCTCATCAGTCCTCTATCGATCAGGCATATGTGGTTTGTCCCTGGACAGCCCTTTGCAAACGGACAATTGCCACCTTTTGCCTGTGTGGGGTGACCTGCAGGAGGAATTAATGCCCTGTCACATGGGGCACAGACACGGCCTTGCAAGAGGGACTTTTCTTCATGTCAGTCAGTGTTTGGGCACATTGGAGTCTTCTCCACACCTGGAGCAGCCAAGGAAAGTATTTTCTAACTGAAATCCAGGGGCGGGGTTTAAAGTCAAATTCGACAGGAATTAGAGGTACTGTGCTATGGTAAGCACTTGTGTTGTTCCAAAAGAAAACCCTCTAGGAGTCATTTTCTCACCTAGATCTTTCTCACGATAAGTTTTCTCCTTAAGAGAAGCCCACATTTGATCCTCCACCGTAAGCATGGTGATGAGTAGTGGCACGCCCATTTCACTGAGCCTGCAAGATGACACCCGTGCCACCGGGACCAAATCATAGCGTGTAAAGGAGACCCACTGGGTCCCAAGGACTGCCACATCAGGAGGCACAAGGGGACCGACATGACAGAATCCCGAGCTGCCCAGTGCCGCAGGCTGTGGGCCAGGAGGCCGAATCAGTCAGTGCCGTTCCGCGGGGCGGCCCCCCGCCAGCCGCGGCTACCACCCGAAAGAGGGGCCAGGGGCACAGCAGCTGCGCCCGCTGAGTAGGAGGGAGTGCGCGCTCACACCCCGTTGAGGAAGTGGCCACGGCTAAGAGAGAAAACGAGGAAGCAGCGACAACCGCAGCATTTAGCAGGGGTCCAAAGCCGCTCCCGGCCGCACCCCGAACCGAGCGGCGCAGCCGCTCACGGGCCGCTTGCCTGCCTGCCTGCGCCCTGCCGGCCGCAATAGGGGCCAGACGACCTGCGGGGACCGGTGAGTACCAGCGCTGAGTCTCCAGCATGGGGACCCCGCCGGCCGCTCGCCTGCCGCCACTGTCCGCTCGCCGCCAGCGCTGCACCAGACTGTGGGGCCGGGGCCGAGTAAGGAGGGCGGCACAGCAACCCGCTCCCGTGGGGTCTGCTGTCGCAGGGGAGTGCGGCGGGAGCTGGCAGAGGGAGGAGCCGGCAGGCCTCCGGGATCAATGGGCGTCCGGGGCGCTCAGCAGGTGGCCTCTGGAAGGGCGAGGTGGAGCTGGGAGCGGTAGCGTCGCGGGGAGGGATGGCGCCCGGCGGAGCGGGGCGTGGGGGGGCGGCCGGTTTAAAACGCACCAGCTGGAAAGCAAGTGTGAAACCTTCCTGTACTACAGCGTTCCTGGAAATAAATGCCACAGCGTCTGAGGAGCTTGCTTACAGAACTTAAATACAATAAACCAGATTTCATTGTATCAATATTTTATTGTGGGGGTAGGTTTTAAACGATGCAGAGTGTACACAAAAGTGGGGTTTCTGCTTGGAAAGCAGGCATTCAGTGTCTGACAAGACGTCTTTAAAAATATCTTTCTTTCTTATCAAACTTCCTTATTTTGTTTCCAAGAAAAACAACTGTGGTGCGTTACAGAAGGGCTGAAAGTAGTTGAATAGTACGAGCTTGGTGCCATAGTCATTGCTCTTCATTTCATGTGTTCTAGCATTATTCAGTTTTCTTCTTTAGTACTGTACTGCATAATCTGTGTTTTGTAGTTTGTAGTTATGTTACTTTGAATAAAGATAAGCAATACTTCTGTTAGATGACACAGACTACAGTAGAAGAGTAGCAGATGGGGTCCCAGTCTAGCCAAACTGCAAACAAAATTATTCATTTTAAGAGCATTAATATATTTTTCGTTTTCTTTTATTTTTGTAAGTTAAAAAAAAAATGTTTAAGTATGCTGTTTTTCATTTTGTTTTGGGTTTTAAGCATGTTGTTAGGTTTTTTTCATGCTCTTCTTATCCACAGAAGCTTAGATCTCCTGAGCCCTCGGGTTGAATTTGCAGCTTAATCCGTGGGCACGGCCATCCAGGGCAGAGCAGAAGCATGGAATGCTGTGTATTTTTGTAGACTTAGAGATGGTAAACTGCCTTTGCAGCAGTGTACAGTACACTAAGACAGTCCACTTAGAGGCCCTGTGTCGACTTTCTTTTTTTTTGAGCATTGTGCGATAAATGCACAAATAAGGAAGTTTGAGTATTCGTTATATTCTGACAGTTGTCCTGTGGATGACAAAGATTATACTGTGGTGAGGGCAAAATAATTTCAACTAAAGGGTTTGGAAACAGTTAAGATGCTCAAAAATGGCTGCAGTTGATTAAAGTAAGTAATTGTCATTGTTTTCACTTTCACCTGAAATAATTTCAAAAACCCTAGGGAAATATACTGGAAGTCTTCTGGGTTTGCTTCTGTTAAAAATATTAGCACTGTTAAAGCAAAGGTGAACTGTGCAGCTCTCCTGTTTGTGTACTGTTGTGATTCTGATACAAGAACCAAATTTAATCTGAAGTTTAGGAAGAAAAAACCTGAAATTTATTTGTAGAAGCAGTTAGTGTGTTATGTTAAGCACAAAATATGAGTTTAGGAGACCGATGGAAAAACGATAATCTGAATTTAAACACCTTTGAAGATAGTCATCACTCCTAAAAGTTATTCAGGGACATTTAGTTAGCCACCTAGAAGCATTTAGTTAGTTGTGCCAGAAGCACTGGAAATGGTAGACTTTACTTCTGAAATATTTGTTGTATTCAGAGGTCATAGTCTCCCAATCATAACTGCTTTTTGCAAATTACTTTTTCCTTCCTAATATCTTCCCAGTTTTCAGTACTCAACAGAAAGCAGTAAGTCCATTGTTTATACTGATTTGAATATTGTGACTACAAAATTGTGCTTTCATCTGAATCCACAGAAGATATGATAGTGTTACTCATTTTCCAGCTTCATAGATTTTTATATCAGTGCCTTAAGATCTGTTGTGTGTACATTATACAGGATGTAGCTGACTCTGCTTTCAGTTGCACACATTTATTTCCAGAATAACATAGCTGAAAAGACGAGTGCTTGGGTTTGTGTCATAATTACAAGGAATACACCACTTAACTTTGAATATGAGTAAAGTTACAGAAAGACTGGTCCAATGAGCTGTTTAAAATTTATTTTTTTTTTTTACTTACATACAAGCTTTAGGGAGCTTAAGTTCACTGGAGTGGGAGTACTAGTACCATTCAGGATGCTCAAGATGGTCTTACAGGCATTTATGAGGGTAAATAGTAAGTTTAATAACAAAACTCAGCTTGCAAGGATTAGCAGGATCAGCTTCTTAATTTCTAATTTAAGACAAAAAATAGCATTTTATTACAGAGAAGTAGTTTTGTAATCCAATTTTACACTGACTTTGCATACATTTAACAGAAGAACGCCTTGAGGGCATAGGTGATGGTAGCACACTTTGTCTCAGCTGGCAATTCTAGAAACACTCTTAGAGAGAAACATTCCTGATAATTTCATCACTTTTACACCAGAACATTATTAATTTCTGTAGTTTAATATAAACACTTCTATCACTCTTGTAAGAAAAGGAAGTCATGGGCTTTACAGGACCATTTCTTCTTGTATGAAATAGAGGATAATATACTACACAATTATTTATTTTGGACATAGCAAAAATAATTTCATTGCAAAGTTGTTGGTTAGTACTTTTAATCTAAGGTGTCAGCAGAAAAGTCAAGGAGGTGATCTCGTCTAGCTTATAAAATTTCATGGCAGGATAATGTGGAGGCATACAATTAAGCAGAAGAAAATTTTTTTGCCACTGACTTCTGCATTGTTTGTGGAGATCTTATGGAAACATTAACATTGCAACTGCAAGAAGTATGAAGAAGCCTGTATGTTCCTACATCAAAAGAAACAATTCCAGGATTTGCTATAGAAAAGGATAATTGATAAACACAAAGTATCACTTGCCTCAAAAAATAAAAGAAAGTTTTGTAGTTTGCCTTTACATTCCAAAGTTAAAATTAGTTCATAACTTCCGGCCCCTGTACACAGAATGACTAAATGACCACTTCTTGAAACATGGTTGCTATATAAGGGAAAGAAGGGGGGGAAATATTTTTGAGAGAGGGATTCTGATGTTCTGAGGAGACTTCATAATATGCAAAAGCCTTTCCTTTATACCACGTAATACAATAACTAATAAAAAACTGGCTAGTGTTAGAGGATAAGTAGCTAGTATATGTGAGTATGATACAGATAGTTTGTGCACACAAATAGCACTTTTGTTATGCTCAATTTGTGTATCACTTGATGCTGAAATGTATTAATTTGACCAACTAGGACTACCTTGTCATTTCTCCAGCTTTGTCGTAACTTACAGTGCAATATTTTTCTTCTGAAGGGCTGTGGGGTTGAAATAGAACAAAGCAGTGCAAGGCATCTCTCAGCACTGACACTAAGCAGAGACAAGATTTGAGGTGTTGAAAGCTTTTGTAAATCTAGACTTGTAGCATGTAAATTCAGACATGTAAATCCATAAGGAAACTTCTAAACTGAAGAGAGAGCAGGCATTGGCAGGAATCACAGCAGCAGTTGGAAGTAGCTAGAAGAAACACAGGTGGAAAATGTTATGTAAGAATTATACCCAGGAAATGGGTATACCCACAAAAACCCGCCACAACAAAAACCCACCAAAACACCAGACTTTGGTTGTTTATTTTTTCAATACTTTAAGCATCTTACCTCTTAGCAACAGTTCAGTAAAATGAGTAAAAGTACTAGTGGTCATTGTGAAGTACATCAGTTTCAGCTTACTGCTACCCTCCTGAGTAGTCTTTTTTTCTTTTTTCTTTTTTAATTTTTTTTTTCTTCTTTTTGGATAGATTAATGAAGTGAGAAAAGAAATGGAAAAAACAAACAAAAAACAAACCACCAAACTCCTGAGAAAAATAAACAGCCTCTAGAACCTGCAGAAGCCAGTGTACTGTGCCTTAGGTAAAACCAGCATGACTAAGAGCAGCTGTGGGGTGCTAAAGCTGAAATGCTGAAGTGTGTGCTGCTGTTGACCGCTGAGTGTGGTGTTGTGCTTTTAAAGATTTCATTGCTGGTTTCAGAAGTGGATTTACAAATTTCAGAAGATTTAAGCTTATTTGAAAACAATTTCTTGCTATGTTTTAAGAAATTTGTCTTTATTTTTTTGATAAAGTTGTCTGAAAAGTTGATTTTGTAATACAGATTAAAAAACTGAGGTTGGAAACCACCCCACCCCAAATCTTTTAAAGTGTGTTACAGAAAAACTTTGATTTTTTTTGTCATTTTATTTGGAGAGGACATGGAAAAGGGAACTTGTAAGTGTACTAAGTAATTGTTTATGGATAGGTTCCTACTCTGGGAAGCTGAGTGCAAATTTGGTAACTTGAATCAAGAAAACAAGTTCACTCTATGCAGAGTAAAAAATCTAAGATTTTGGTGAGCTGAAACTCTTAATTATCTGAAATACAGGAAATTTAATAAAGGAGTGTTATTTGTCTTTGACACAGTGTTATGTATTCTTTGACATTCAGCAGTATAACCTATGAATTCCAGAGTGGTTTGCACGAAGGTTAGTAAAGCAGCAGGATGATTTAAGTACAGATTAATTTTGTGTGTAAGATTATGGGATTATCTATCTTTTTAATTGGTAGACCATCTTGCAAGTTTCTGAGAATGATGGTTTACTTAATGAGTATCAAGAGGAAAAGCGCTGCTCTGAACTGTTCTGGTAATGCATACATCAGGAAACTCCAGAACTGAAGCATCACAGGAGGCGTTGAGCCTATTCAGTCCTGAGTTGTCACGTGCAGTTGGTAAGAAATCTCGTGTTGCCTCAGTTGAGCTGTACAACTGTGAGTGACTGTGGTGGCTTTGCACCACGTAGAATTTGGGATTTACTCCCCAAAGGTTTACCAGGTTTGCCACATTTACTTAGAATCTGGAAGTAAAATGAAATTATCATTTACAAAGGTAGGGTAAGTATAAAAGGTAATAAACATATACATTTATACCTAGTACAGCTAGACAATAGCCCAGCTACACTCCCTAGACACAATAGCTCAGACATCCCTGTACAGATGCCCCCATACACTGCAGCCCGGAGGCCACGTTACCTTACCTCCCACTGCAATAGACCAAAAGAGTGATTGCTGAAGACAAGTAAAGCAAAGTTCAGAGGGAGCAAAGAAGGCAAGAGAGAGAGAAACGTACTGTAATTTCAGACTATATATAATTTTTGCAGACCAGCAGAATGGGATAAACATACCTGGTTTTGTTCAGCCCCTTGGAGAGTCCATTCCCCTGGACTTTCTTGAGTTCTTTGGAAATCTTTTATTTACAATTTAGAATTAAGACACTAGTCATAAACTTCTAACAGTGATAGTCTTCATCCAGTGGATGTAATAAAGATTTGGTTTGCCAGTACTCCTATGCACAGAAACACAGGCAAAAATCCAGAAAGGGAAGAGTGGGCTCAAACCCATTGGAGCCAGCTTTGTGGAAAGGCTGCAGAGCTGGAAGTAGTGGTGTGTTGGAGTGATACCACTAGTGTGAAATCTGACTCCCATCAGCTGAGTTTTATCAAATGGTGTCAACTTTTTGATGTTCTGGTGTAGCAGCTGTCCGTAGCAACAATTACCAACGGACCATTTAACATGTAACTATTGGTGCTGTGCAGAGAACAGCACAACATGCGAAGCTTGACTATGAGCTGTTTTTTCCCAGCCCGGCTGTTTGTCATGCAAGAGTTAGGGAAATTCTGCCTGCTGGCCCAGAACATGCTGAGACCAGGTGCATCCTTTCACTGCCCAGGGTGATAAATGGGCCTTGTCAAGAGTATTTCTGTGGTTCAGGTGTTGCAAATAGGCTTCCTCAGTGGCAGGAGAGGAGAAGACTCATGTTTAGTGTTTCTAGAACATTCTTAAGTTCTACATGAGAGATGAGGTTAGTCTACTCTTAAGTGGTTGTCTGCTGGTTAAAAGAAATTGTTCTTTCACCAATAAGAGACTTTTTGTTCCACTCTTTGCAGCAATGAGACATAAGCTTTAGCTGAGCTGCTTGTTATGAGGATTTAGGCTGAACGGGATGAAAACATGGACGTAGTCTTTCCTGGACTACTGGTTCACTAATGTGCTAATTGCTATGAGAAACCTTTTTTGCCATGTGTTTTTGTATTCTGATGCACATGTCTTGACAAAAGCTAGTCAGGAAAACCTGGCTTCATTGCCAGAGGATACTGTTTTTGA
>VWZE01005352.1:27427-42525 GCA_013396675.1 Eubucco bourcierii
TTAATGATCAACTGCTGAACTTGTCATTATATAAGTAATTCCATTTGTGGACCAATTTACCTGACAACAAAGAGCTTGCAATTATTCTTTCAAGAATAAAGGTCTCACTGATGTTAATATATTCACTTCCTAGCCACTTAAACGTTATCAGCAGGTAACTGCAGTATTCTTCCTGGTATTTATTAGATAGTTATAATGTGAATAAGAAACCAAATGCAGCTTCTGTGTTCTGCTGGTGCCTATTGAATGACATGAAAGAGACAAAAGTAATTCCAGCATGATACTTAAATGTCCAGGCAGTGTAGATCTGTCATGGAGTTTAATGAAAGCATATTTGTCTGCTGACAATGTGGTTTAGAGTCTTGGACAACTCAGGAAAGACAGGACACAGGAAGAATAGTATTCATGTAGCTAGAGTTCTATAGCATTCTTGTACATGGTGGTGGTGATGGTTTTTTGTTTTGTTTTTTTTTTAACAAATCATACTTTATATATAGCTAGAGTTCTGTAGCATTCTTGTGCGTGGTGGTGGTGTTTTGGGGTTTTTTTTAAACAAATCATACATTATATAGCAATAAAATCTCTTAAATATGTAAGATATATGTGTTAAATAGAGTTAAGACATTATTTTTAAGAATAAAATAATTGTAGCTGTTTTAAGTTATATTCAATATTCTTCAGAGATTCCAAACTTCATCCTGTTCTGTGTTTTTGTTGCTAGTGTACCTTTGTATTATTTCAGCATAAGCTGTTTGCAATAAAAACAGTTTCCAAAACCCCACTATCATGTCTGGGTTTTTTTCTGCTAAAAATAACTCTGGTAAATGTTTGTGGAGAAGAATGTTAACTATTTTAGTATAAGACTTTCGTTCATTCTCAGCTCACATAGTGGCATGTTACTCTTATAAGCAAAATTAGGATGTCACAAACCTGTATTGAAAAACTGTTCTCACTGAATCTTTCTTACCTAGTTATTTCCTTTTATTGTGAAACACTTCAAGGGCAGTAGAACAGGATGAATGAAGAGGTTCAGGCAGTTGAAACTGGTGAGACCTCTATATGGCTAGCCAAAGGAGCAGAGAAGGAAAGAGATAAAGGAAACTTGTGCATTATACCAAACATTTATATTACCATACTACATTCAAAAACGTTCTACTGGGATTTAGAAAGACATCTTCTCACTAGATTTTTTAAAAATAAGATTATCATCCTAACATCTTCATGAAAATGTATTACTAATATACCACATTTGAACTGCCATGCTACTGGTCTATCCTTATTTTTTTCAATTGACACTCACATCTCGGTCTTTGTTTTTCAGATCTAGAATACTAAGTTTGCCACTTGGAAAAGAAAAGGCATGGCTTCCAACATGGCAAACGCTGCTAACCATTTGCCATACTTCTTTGGCAATATTACACGTGAAGAAGCCGAAGAGTACCTGATGCAAGGAGGAATGAGTGATGGGCTATACTTGCTTCGCCAGAGTCGGAATTACCTGGGAGGTTATGCCTTATCCTTGGCCCACGGAAGGAAGGTTCATCATTATACAATTGAGAGGGAATTGAGTGGCTCATATGCTATTGCAGGCGGCAAGTCACATGCCAGCCCTGCTGAACTCATTAACTATCACTCAGAGGAAGCAGATGGCCTTATCTGTCTTCTGAGAAAACCTTTCAACCGGCCACTAGGCGTTGAACCCAAAACAGGACCCTTTGAAGATTTAAAAGAGAACCTCATCAGGGAGTATGTCAGACAAACTTGGAATTTGCAGGTAAATCCATGCTGATTTTACCATAAACTGATAAATTTGACTTAGGAGAATCGTAGAATCATAGAATGGCCTGGATTGGAAGGGTCCTCCAAAGATCATCTAGTCCAACCCCCTCTGCAGTACAGCAAGGGCATCCTCAACTAGGTCAGGTTGCCCATAGCCCCGTCAAGCCTCACCTTGAATATCTCCAGGGACGGGGCCCCAACCACCTCCCCGGACAACCTGTTCCAGTGTTCCACTATCCACATGGTGAAGAACCTCTTCCTAACATCCAGTCTAAATCTGCTCTTCACAAGTTTGAAGCCATTGCTTCTTGTCCTGACACTAGAGGCATTTGTAAACAGTCTCTTTACCTCCTTCTTGTAGGCCCCCTTCAGGTACTGGAGGGCCACTGTTAGGTCACCCTGGAGCCTCTTCTTCTCCAGGCTGAACAACCCCAGCTCCCACAGCTTGTCTTTGTAGCAGAGGTGCTCCAACCTCCTGATCATTTTAATGGCCCTCCTCTGGATACACGCCATCAGATCCATGTCCTTCCTATATTGAATGCTCCACAGCAAAGTGGAATAATCACCTCTGTGGATCTGCTGGCCATGCTTTTTTTTGATGCAGGCCGGGATGTGATTTGCCTTCTCAGCTGCTCATGTGCAGCTTCTAATCCGTCAGCAGCCCCAAGTCCTTTTCTGCAGGGCTTTTTTCTACCACCTCATCTCCCAGCCTTTATTGATAGTGAGGACTGTTCCAGCCCAGGTGTAGGACCCTGCTCTTGTTGAACCTCATGAGGTTCACCTGGCCCCACCTTCCCAGCTTGTCCAGATCCCTCTGGATGACATCCCCATCCCTTTGGCATATCAACAGCACCACTCAGCTTGGTGTCATCTGGAAACTTGCTGATGGTGCACTCAATCCCACTGTCTACATTATTGATAAAAATAACAGTACAAGTCCCAGTAGGGACCCCTGAGGGACACCACTTGTCACTGCTGTCCATCTGGACTTCCGCCATTGAGCACCACCCTCTGCAGGGTGTTGTTTCCAGGTGTTGCTGCTACTGTGAATTGTTTTTTCATAATGGAGTCACAGCCGTTTCAGTTTTGAACAGTGCAGGATTTTTCCCCAGTGCATGCAGTAACTTGGCCATGAAATTCTACAAACTTAGAACTCTTACCATGCTTTGGGTGAGCACCGCCTTGTCTACCATCCACTGACCTGCATCATCAGATTTCTACAGGCACCAAAATTAGCAAACAAGATAGAGAAATGGTTTATGCAATTGCTTTAGATTCTGAATTTTTATGGACTGACATGCCGGCAGGTATGGCAAAATGGTGACTCGTTTTGCATTCTCCTCTCTTAGATAGTCTTGTTCCTTTGATGCTTATGAACAGAACATAGTTTCTCAACTGCAAAGCACTGCCTGTAAGGTTTTATACTGCATGTGTATAGCGATAGTGTACCATGCTGAGGAAGACAGGCTATTTTTTCCTCACTAGAATGACTGTGAAGAAATCAGTCTTGGTAATGGGAATACTAGCTGACGTGGAAACCTTACTGTAGGGTTCTGAAAAGGAACATTGCTTCACCTTGGGATGCCACTAGTTACCTATACAAACTCATGGAGTTGTTCTAGAATATCTCATGAAGTTGATAATGAAGATTGTTCTGGCCTTGCCGCAGAACCCTGCAGAACCATGAGATGCACCCTCATGGAGTTGTTCTAGGGTTTTTCATCTCTTTTGATTTTAACAGGTAACCCTGTGTGTTCTACTCTGTAAATACATGGAGTAATGCCAAACTGGAAAATCCTGGAAGTTACACTACATTTACTACAACTGTAAAGGCTTATAGTTGAGATTTTTTTAAATTTTTTTTTTCCTGTTGAGGCTTAGCCTAATTTAGAAGAAAGTTGATAAATTCAAGTTGAAAACTGATACCAGCAGCTTTTACCATAAGATTCTAGGCCACGTTTAGAAGTGATAGATTATACCTGAAGTGTTAACATAGTTCACTCTAAAAGTGGAACTGTTCTGTCTGCTTTTGGGAATTTACATTGGTGCATTCAGTTTAGACATAATACAATGGTGCAAAACATGTTCAGTTTATTTCAGTAAAGTGCAGTAGGATGGGTAATGTGGTGGTATGTTATGACATCTGAGAGTGACACTAACTATATATAGCTATGTCTCATATAGTGTAAAAATATGAGGTGCAGTCCAGTTGAAATGCTGATATACTAATGCCTTATGTACTGGATATTTTTCCTTCTGTTTCTCAAAGCTGAAGGAAGAATCCTTGCTTTGTGTTGTTTAGATTCCCATATGTTTGTTTCAGTTCTATTATCTTTATAGCAACCTGATCTTTTCTTCATGTACAAAAAGTATGTATGTATTTTGCATGTCCCAAAGGAAATCCAATATTGGGAGTTCGCCTGCCATGTTTTTGTTACAGAAGACATTTTAACGGTCCCACTCTTGTTTTTGTCACTCTCTAGGGGCATGCTCTAGAACAAGCTATCATTAGTCAAAAGCCTCAGCTGGAGAAACTGATTGCCACTACAGCCCATGAGAAGATGCCGTGGTTCCATGGGAGGATCTCTCGGGAAGAGTCAGAGCACCGTATCCTCATTGGGTTAAGAAATAATGGAAAATTTCTGTGAGTGCTTTTCATGTTGTATTCCTTTTTGCCACCCATGTTACCAGAAAGTTGCTTTGAATGAATCTCAAGTGAGAGTATGCTGCATAAGATGACAGTCCAGCTTGATAAAATCATCCCCGTACTAATCAAGATTAGACTTCCACTTAACTAAAGATGAGAAACAATTTTGATCAAATATTAGGTTAAATTCTAAAAAGATTGTGAAAGAACCACAATCCAAAGAAAAATTAATTGAACTTTGTTTTGCAGCTGAGAAGGAGTACTAACTGACTGTGGTAGGTTAGCCTTGGCCTACTAGGCTGCTGTCACACTCCTCCTCCTCAGCAGAACAAGGACAGAAGACAAGATATAAAAGCTTATGAGTCAAGATGAAGACAAGGAGATTATGTAGCACTAACTCTCACAAGCAAAACAGACTTCACTTGGGGAAAAGTAATTTAATTTATTGTCAATTAACATTGACTCGGACAGTTAAAAATAATAACAAACACATTAAAAAAACCCAACAAACCCACCTTCCCCTCACACACCCAGTTTTCACAGGCTAAGTTTCATTCCTTCACATCCAGCTCCTCTTTTTACCAAGTAGCATGGGAAATGGGGCACCTGTGGTGAATCTGTAGCAGCTTTTCTCTGTTGTTCCTTCCTCCACATGCTAATCCCTACTGCAATGTAGGCCTTCCACAGGAAGTATCTTTAAGTAAATACCCACCTGGTTGAAGACCTGCAGTGTGGACATCTGCTCCACCATGACTTCCACGAGCTGCCAGGGGCTTCCTGATCCAGTGCCTGGAGCATTTCCTCCCCACTTCCTCTGTGTTTGTGCTGCTGCTTCAGGTTTATGTTTCCTTCTTTGTTGCTGCCTGCTAGGCATTTCCCCCACACTTTCTGAACAATGTTTTCACATAGATGGAGGCACTACCTGAGGGGCTTGGCAATGTCCTCCAGGGGTGTCTATCAGGGCTAGCAGAAACCAGTTGTGACCAGCCCTGCCCTCTTCACAGAGCCTCTGCAGCCACACTGCCAAAGCCTGGCCACCTGCAGCAAGTACACTGACTTACCAAAGTATTAGAAACACAAGCAAACTGTCTATGTTACTGCCCGTTGGGATCCATAACTGTCAGTTTTCCTTGGCACAGTGGCAATACATGGTATTGTAGTTACACAGCAGGAATTGTTTTTACTTTTCTAATGCCATCTCGCTTCTGCCGCTGCCCGCATTTATTTGACCTCATACTGTCTTGGTTTTTGAGTGCAAATGTGTCATTTAGGATAATAACTAACAACCATCATCTTATGAAGATTAGAGCTGGTCAAAATCTTTCAAGAACAAAGTTTTGCTTTTGGAAAATCTTTTCTTGAACAAAAAAACCTGTGCTTTTACTAAGCCATTTTCCTTACTCTCTACCCCAAACAGAGGTATCTATTTAATAATAGAAAATTAAACTTAAATGTCATGACCAAGGAATCATCACATAGAGCTGTATAATTCCTGAGAGAAATTTCATCACTTACCTATGTAGTCTCCTTCAGCACTGAACTGCCTTTGATTGTTTTTAAGCTAGTGAAAGGTAAAACCACAGGAGTGTGGGATGGATATGCCATAAGTACCAACTTTTCACTTTACTGATTTGCCATAATTTTGCCACTCTAAGTCCTAATGTAGATGCAGCCTTCATACACTTCTGTGTTTCAGTTTTAATTGTCCGGGAAACGGTAACTCCTTTAAATATTTCCAGTAGAGTTAATTCCTGTCACATTGTACCTACGAATATGTTGATTGTACTGACATTCCATTTCTTGAAATCCATTATGTTGATTGTACTGACATTCCATTGAAATCCATTTCCTTCTTTCAGACCTTGATTTTTTATTTCTGTTTCATGGTGACTCTCACTCTGGTTTTTGGGATCACATCTATAGAGGCCCATTCATTTGGTTGCTTTTGTCATCATTTGTAACAAAGAAAAATTACAGAAGTTCATAGAACCAAAGATTCCCACAAACACAGATTCTTCTTTTTTGCTCCCTATAGGGTGAGATAAGTTTCATCAAATTGCTGATAATAGTTGCTGTTGTGATTACCATGACGGCATTATCATACCACCTCACCATTGCCCTGCGATGCTACTGGTTTCTTCCATCACTTTTTAGACAGAGAGGGAGATGGATATGTAGTTGGAAACAAAGCAGCAACCTTTTCATTTAATGACCTAGTTTGTCTAAAACATTATTACTTTCTGTAGTTACTTCTTGCTAAATCAGTGTTATGTCATCTAAGTCATAATGTTTGTGATGGTTTGGGAGTTCCCTGCACCCCCACACTTTGTAAAATGAACCAGACTAGAACTCAGCCAGCTGGAAGTTAAGGAATGAAGCTATGTTTAGAGCTTGGCGCAATATACAAGCAGATATATACACTATGTACAGGAATATTTACAGAAATATACAAGTTAAAGGTAATACAGAAACACAACTCCCCTCCCGGAAATCAGAGACCCCAGGAGGGGCTTCCAACCACCCTTCCACCTTCTCCCCACCCCCGTACCTTACCCCAAGGTTTGCTTTATGCACAGGGTGTATTAGGAGGATCGACCAGGGGAGTTAGAAGAAAAGTGGTTAGTGAAGACTAAAGAGGAACCAGAAGCTAGACCACCCGAGACGCTGTGCCCCCAGAGCGAGACAGACTGCGACTGCCTTATCTAATGTTTTGAGTTTTTTTTCCCAATCTCAGCAAGCCTATGAGTAAAATAGATATCACCATGTTTTCCTTTCACAGCCTAAGGTGTAATTTTCTCTATTAAAATATTCTAATTAGCCTCAAACCAGCACAATGTCCTTCATGTATTAAAGCTTGCAGCTTTTCCACTTTACCTCTTACACACATTGTTTCTGTATGTTCAAAATGCTTCTCTTGTGGGAGAAAAAATGTGTTATTTTTTTCTTCAGAGAAGTGGGTTCTTTAGCTAACATTTCTTAATGGAAGGAATGGGCTTTGAAGTGATGTAGTGTAATTGTTAGCAGATTTGACATTTTCAATCTGTAATAGACCCTCGTCTTTTTTAATTTTTTTATACAGGTTTAAATAGAAATCTCTCTCTCATAATTTCCTGTTTCCCTTAGAGATGGCCTAGGAGGCATTTCTGGTGCTCTTTGTAGTGACATGTCTCATGAGCTGTGGAGGGAGCTGTCAGACCTTCTTTTGTGGGACTGGTTGTGCAAGTGGGAGTTTATCTTTAGCTCTCCTGGAATTCAGGTGTTTTCACATCAGATAGATAAACACATAAAAGGGAAAATGCTGACTTTAAAACTCAGTTTAAAGCACAGAAGTGCAACTGGGACTTAAATAATAATGAAAACATAGCTAATAGCTTGTAAGGCTTGTTTCCCTCTTGCTAAGGATAGTACCATTTACATCTGCACCTATAGGATGCCTTCTCATGCGTTAGTTGTTCTTAGTTCTTTGGAACTAAGTAACCACTTAGCTGCTTTTCACTTTTATACTCCTAGGGAATAAACAGAATGAGATCTTCATATGCCTGGTTCAGCAAGAGCAGCAAGAGTTGTGAGGTGTTGATCATTTGTATCAGAATTGGTTGTTTTTCCTTCCAGAGGTCATAGAATCATAGAATCATAGAATGGTAAGGTTGGAAGGGACCTCAAGGATCATCTAGTTCCAAACCCCTGCCATAGGCAGGGACACCTCCCACTAGTACAGGTTACTCAAGGCCTCATCCAATCTGGCCTTGAACACATCCAGGGAGGGAGCATCCACAACCTCCCTGGGCAACCTGTTCCAGTGCCTCACCACCCTTACTGTAAAGAACTTCCTCCTAACATCTAGTCTAAATCTCCCCTCTGCTCAAGGTCTTGAGCCCTTACATTGGTAGACTTAGAGGTTTATAGCAAATAATGGAAGAACAGTCTAATTCAGAGAGGTTTTCTGTTCTCTGCAGTGGTGAGCCTAGCATGGACTTCCTCAGCAGGTGTTGAGAAATATACCACTCATTTGTTATCAAACTGGAAAAAAAAAAAAGGCATCAAAATTACTGAGCGCTAAAGAGGCATATTGTTTTACATTTCAGGCACAAGCATCACTTAGTTTGTCCTTACCTAGCAGAGGCACATGTCAGAATCTTCTGTGCACCTGTGGACACCTTGTGCTTGTGAACATAGGACTGTTTTTCTCACAGTGATTGACATGCTCAAGCCTGGTAGCTGACTGAAAGGAAAAAAACTAGAAACTTTCAGTGCCTAAGAGGAGTTCACTTGTTAGGTAGGAATTGAAGTCTGAGAACACAGGGAAGCTAAATTTTCAATAAGACAATATATTCATCGTCTGCTAACAAATCCACAAGCAGGTGCAGGTATATGCCAAAGATCATCTTGTTTATTATGAAAAAAGAATAAATTTTAGCAGGGTAGAGTATTTTTTCATACTACTTTCTAAGGGTCTTTAAAACTTCATTATATCAGAAATCTACCTGCCTTGAAAACAAAATCCAGTTACAGTGATCTGTGTAAGAATATATCTAACACTTGGATTTCTTTGCACTGCTTTACAGCACTACTACAACATTGTCACATGTGGATTTTTTTTTTTATATGATAAGCATGTAAATAATTGAAAAGCTTCCTGATTGCAGTTCAAAATGTCATGAATAGCATCATAAATCTAGCACTAAAACGTAGTGAAGCTGGTGGATGTTTCTGATCTAACTGTGGCTGTTTTACTATGGAATTTTCAAAGCTCCTTTTAAAGTTTTTGTCATGACTGAGAACTCAGTGACATAGGTATGTAGGTACTACAGAGTTTGCTTTCAAAGCAATGACATAAAATAGGAAGCAGTGCTCACATCTTCCAGGAAGAACACTTATGAAAGCTTGCCACTCTAGCCACAAAATATAGAGAAAAAACTGTAGCAGAGGAATAGAAGGAAAATATTATCTCTCTAAACTGACCTGAAGATTAAGTGAAAACAAAGCTTTTATTTAGTCTCAAGCCCTTCCTTGTTCATTAATACTACTTTGCACAGTATAGTTCATTAATACTACTTTGTAGGATGCTGGTTCGTGCCAGACTTCTGTTTTTCATTAGACATTGCCTGATAGGGAGCTTAGTTAGAATCATAGAATGGTAAAGTTGGAAGGGACCTTAAGGATCATCTAATTCCAAACCCCTGCCATAGGCAGGGACACCTCCCACTAGTACAGGTCACTCAAGACCTCATCCAACCTGGCCTTGAACACCTCCAGGCAGGGAACATCCACAACCTCCCTGGGCAAAAATATTTTTTTTTTAACTTGTCCAAGAATCCTTTATTTCTGACTCCTTTTGTGCTTTGTTTTACATCAGCCATCTTAGTATGGTACAACAGGGCAACTCCTTGGCAAAGTCATGGTTTTAAACACAACTAGCTGAACAGTCAGCATCAGTAGAAAAGAACACCAGCCTTTCTAAACCTCATACAAACAGGACTTAAATCTTAGCGTGAAGTTCACAGTAGTTGTAGAATGTGATAATCAATTTAGTCTAGGTGATCACAGATAATGCAACGAATGTTATTAATATTGTTATTAATGCTACAGTAATATTAACACTAGTAATATGTAATTGCATTGATAATATTGTTACTATTATCTATGTGAATACATGTATGTGTAGGGCAGTTGCAAAATAAGTTAAAAGATTTTCTAACACTGTCAGATTAGTAATGCAAGAAGTAGTTTCCTCTGCAATTTCACATAGGAAGCAACACTGGTAAATGTGTGGTAGCTCTTGGCACATCTTGGTTTGTCATTGGTAGTGACCCTTTCAGTTATATGAACATGTGATCTTGCATCTGTATTAAGAACGGGAAATTGTGAAGCAGAAGAGACGTAATCAGGTATTCAGAAATACTGCTAAACTAAATACAACATGAAGGAAATTGTGAATGAAGACACTGTAATTAGCAGTTTAGTCTCCATAATCCTTTTGTATGGGTTCATAGCCTTGGGTAGTTAGCATAAAATGTGGACAGTTATGCAAAAGGGAAGTAAAAAATAATTTTAGCATTGTAAGAATGTCATCAATTTGCAACTACATCTACTACAGATGGCACAACTAGTTTAGACTATTAGTATGGCTCACAGCACTGCATATGCTGTCATCTCATGACATATAGAGACTAAGCTGCTTATTAGATGTTGCAGCAGTTAACACTAGGAACAGTATTTCAGAATAACAGGTTTTAAAATGCAGTGGTCCTTAGGACTTTTTTATTTTGTCAGATGAAAATTTTGATTTTCTGACACATGTGGCAATCTATATTTACATTAATCTCATTGCCCATGTTTATGAGTTGACTGCTGCTGGCATATTAACTAGTGATTTATCTGACCTTCTAGAGTATACTTTAAAATATCTATCAGTATTATGTTTGTATCCATAAATGAAACTGGACCTTGCTGACGTCAGGCAGGGTGAAAACAATCCAAGTAAGCATGACCTTAATTCAGGGATATTAATTAGTACGTTCTTCTTCAAAATCCCAAGCAATTCCTAGGCTTAGATGACCATAAAAAAATCCAGAATAAGTTATGAAGTGCATACAGTGAGTCATGATTTTAGCTTCATAGCAGCCTAGATGATGTCCACAGCTCTTTGGGAGAGCAGATCTTTAGTTATATACATAGTTCAGTGCCGCTTGCACACCACTACAGTAGGGTTGCAGCTTCTCAAGGCCAGCTCTATGCTGTGTGCTTCAGCAGCAGAGTGGGCCAAATGTGTGAAGGAAAGATGGGAACCCTGACTGAGACAGCTGTACTGGGAGATCTCTTGATGCAGCTGCAGTTATACAGTAAAGCTATTTGTTAGGGATTTGGTGGAGCGTAGTTTTTTTGGCTCACAGGGCAGTGCCACCAAAATAGAATTCCAATGGTGTGATCCTTCTTGAATGCTTCGTCATTGTGCGGCACAACACAATAGCTTTATCAGGAGATCAAGTTTTAGGTTTCATTGTAGCTAGCAACAGTGCATGGCTGAGCTAGCTCCTGAATTTAGTAGTGTGCTGACATTTCTGAATCACCTTTGAATGTGCTACTAAATAGAGAAGAAATTACATAAATTGAAGCTTGCAGTGCTTTCTTTTATATGCTCCTTTTAGAAATGGCACAGAGTTCATCCCTTGTTCTGAAACCTGGAACATGTGCAGTGTGCCTCAGGTGTTAGAAGAAATAATGAATAGCCATGTTGTTGTTAACATTACAAGAAAGATGGTCTTAAGGGCAGGCAAGCAGGGAATTGCTAGAACTTAATAATCAGTGGGTAATGTCAAGTATCTGGCACCAAGGAAGTTGTTACCACTGAGAAGGCATGCTCTTGGATTTAGGAGTGAGAATAATTTCACGGCGTTTCTAAAGAAAGCATTTTGCTGCTTTTGTTTCTTTCCATTATTCTCAACTGTAGAATGTTGTAGCTCTTTTATCCAACACAGTCAATGAGGCATGCTGTAGTAGCAGTTTATGTTTTTCTACCCTCAGGGATTTTTTTTTTTTTCCTTTAGAAAGAAAGAAATCATTTGTTTTTTTTTCACTTGGAAGCAGAAAATATTGGGACATGATTCTTTTTTTTCTGCCAAGCAAAAATAGACACTTTACCAGAGGAGAGAATGGATGGCTATTTACTCGATCTGTAAAATTACTGCAAGCAGTTGTTGTTTGCTGTTTTGAGTATCATTCACATGCATTCACAAAAACATTAAAAAATACTCAAGCGTAGATTGCATGAAAATTAAAATAAATAACTACACTGTTATTGCATTGCATCATGCAATTTGATTTTCTTTTTCAGTTTCTTCTAAAATAGCTGTTTTAAAATTTATGTCATATAGAACCCATATACCTTGGTGCTTCTCTAATGTGCATTCAGATTTGCTCTCTGTGAAGTTATTTATGTTTCTGATTAATCTCAGTGGATGAAAAGGCGGTGTTTTTTATTTACAAGACTTTGTAATCTTTAGGGTTTTCTTCTGTAGGTCAGTAATATTTTGCAGTGGCATGAAATGAAAGACCAGGTGATACTTCACTGATGGATTCCTTCCTTGTCAAATATGCTTTTGAAAAGAAATTACAGCTTGTTAAAGCGAAGATTTTTTTGGTGCTGTTTTGTTATAATTTTGTATTGGACAAGAGTAAATATTGTGTGTCATTTCAGAGCACATTAAAACAGAGAGTGCATGTGGAATTTAGGAGTATTTTTTTTTCCCTTAACATTCTGAGAATTGCTACTTTGTGAAGAAGGAAAGTCTCATGTGTAAAGGGAGCCCTCAGATCTGATGCAATGACCCGGAGTAGTACAGGCAGCACAGTCAAGAAGGTGTAAAAACCTTGATTTCCATTTTAAGATGTTTCAGTTTATAACCTTTCAGTTTCATCAGCTTTTTTCTTTGATTCCATTTTGAATGGCATCTGTAAGGTCCTGGATACTGTGTACCCAGGTGGAGTACTGAAGGCTTAGCCTAAACTTGACAGCAATTGCCACAGCCTACAAAACTAAAATGAAGTGTGAAGCATGTCCTGTGACAATCCTCGTCTGCAGAGGCAGTAATTTTTTTTTGTTTGGACTGTGGTGCCAAGTTCTGTGAGAACTACTTTTGTAACATTAAGGAATCTGGTTGCCAAAACTAAGACATTGGCCATTGCTTCAGTGCTTTTGATATTTTTTGCTTTCAGGTATATTTTAGAAGGTAGCATTACTTCCTATTGCATTTCGTAGAGATTCAGATATTGCTGCAGTTGACTGGCTACTGTTTGAAATAAGAAACTTAGATCATAGCCCCAGGGGAACAAGGTTTCCTTTGGATCTTGGTCAGGTATAAATGTTAGAATGAAGATTTTTTTTTGCATGCACAGTAACAGAACTCGTGGGCAGAAGTTGCCATGACACTGAACTGCAGATGTTTTCAGAGTTACACAGGTATTGATTTGGGGGGGAATAAAAAGCTTAGAAATACAGTCTTATAAACCTGAACTTCACCCTAAATCATTCACTGGATACTGATAGGTCTGTGTGAGTCTGTGCCGTGTTCTTTAGAAATCACGACTATTTTCTTCCACTGATGCCTGTGCTCTCAATAAATGTAATAACTTGCAAATGTGAATCAGTTTGAGTATAGCTCTTGGTACTTGAGTATAGCTCTCATAAAATTCTTCATTTTATGAGAACCTGATTCTGTCCACTGGGCAGACAGCACAGGAAATGAGCATGCTGAGAAAATACCTGCATGTCTTGAAAAACCACAAAGCATTTCGTGTTGCTTTAGAAACAGTAGGCAAGTCACTTTGGTTTCAGAAAAAAAAAACAGATGATGCTACTTCCCTTTTCCTTTGTCCAGTGTCCTGTTCACATCTTAGGCAACAAGAGTCATTCTGTCTGAGTAGTTCAGACTAAACATGTTATTAGTATTAGTTCAACCTTGAGTAAGTCAGCCAAGAAGCAGTATTTAATTCTTGCCTCTGCATGTTACATGTCTACTGACATGTAACAGCAAGAACTTGTGTTGCACCAACAAAGCTTCCCAACACCGCTCTAAGTGAACATATCCTGCTGTATCTCTATTCATATCCCTGAATCATCATTTCTGAAAACATCATTCTAGCTCTAATGCTGTTTTACTGTCAGCAGCAAGTGAACACCGGCGACTCAAAATAAAAGAAAAACCTGCTTTCTAAACTTAGAAATGCTGTGCCAGTTATGATGGACCTAGTAGCAAATTCTTACTTACTTTGAGTCCAGTCATCAAAAGGTGCTGATCTCAGTGTGAGCCTGCCTTGAATACAATTCTGCAACACTTTACAAGCTTCTCAGATGTTGTTTGCAGATCTCACAGAAGAAGGAGATCATCCTGGCTTCCTGTGAATTTTACACAACGTTTTTATATGAAATCACAGACTGGTGAAGTTTAGACCACAAATGCAGCCCAATACTATGTGAAATTCCATGTGAATTTTATGTGAAGTCTGCTGCAAAACATTAATGTATTTAGAGAAATTATAAGAACTGATGATTACAGAAGCGTTTGAGTGTCAGTGCACAAGGATTTCCCCTTTATTTCACTTAATATTATTTTATCCTCTGCCCTTAACTGTTGCTTCGTTATTTTTATATGAAGAAGATGATCAGAGGGCTGGAGCAGCTCTCCTATGAGGACAGGCTGAGAGAGTTGGGGCTCTTCAGCCTGGAGAAGAAAAGGCTTCCAGGAGACCTTACAGTAGCCTTCCAGTATCTGAAGGGGGCCTACAGGAAGGCTGGGGAGGGACTATTTACAAGGTCTTGTAGTGACAGGACTAGGGGCAATGGGTTTAAACTGGCAGAGGGGAGATTTGGACTAGATGTTAGGAGGAAGTTCTTTCCAGTGAGGGTGGTGAGGCACTGGAACAGGTTGCCCAGGGAGGTTGTGGATGNATCTAGAGGGGATTGTATATGCGGGATCGTGGCCTCAGCCTTGTATGGGCTTTGCAGGCCTAAAGTGCACAAGCCTTCAAGTGCTTTCTTACTCAAAGAGCACTTTGTGCGCTACACACTGTTCTGTAGTTGCCTAGCAAAGATCTCTATTATTCATGGATTTTCCACTGTCATCTGTTGCTTCTTTTTTTTTTTTTTTTTTTTTTTTTTTTTTTTTTTTTTTTG
>VWZE01005352.1:50998-67824 GCA_013396675.1 Eubucco bourcierii
ATTAGATATTGGGCATGTGTAAAGTCATCTGAAAAGCTGACCATACTATCACACGTGACAGAAGTGTTTTGGTTTTGTTCAGAAAAGTGAGTGTGAGATCTGAATTCTCTATACAAGTCTTTCAAGATGTACCATCCACTAAGCTCAACATGCAGTTTACTTAAGACCTGGCTAGTTAGTCAGTTATACTATGTCAAAAACTTCCAGATGGTAAACCAGAAAAAAACCGGGGGGGTGGGGGGGAGGGATCTTCTGAAATTGTGGAGGCTTTAAAAATTGAACAAAGCAGCTATTTGTATATAATTTTAGCATTCCGATCAGAAGTTTTCGAGCTGTCGTACTCTCGAATGTGAAATGGGCGATTTAGGCGACAATTTAGATGAACTTGTGCCACCTAGTGGCGACTAAGATGTCTTAGCCAAACCTCGTTGAGTGGTTAATAATGGCTTTGTCATGCAGTATTTTGCATAAAGAAACAGATATATGTACATGCATATATGTAGGACTGCATAGATGTTTGAATTTTTTCAAATCGGACTTATTAACCTGAAAAGAAATAGCACCTCCTGTACTGATTGCATTCATAAAAGTATTCTTTACTTCAAAAATCAGACTTGGAGTAGTTGGAGCGATTTCATTCCTATTTTAAAGCAAATTGTAAGTGAATCTTGTTCTCATTGCATCAACTAGATGCCATCAGTCGTGATTAGGGTTTATCTTACTAAGGCCTTAGCCATGTGTAGAAAGTGGTATTCCTTTTCCAATAAAAACACTTTTGGACTAATGCAAACTCTGCCTCCTACTTTCTTCTCATTGTTGGTGAGGCTGTATTACTACAAAAGTAATAATACATCAGTATACCCAATTCCCAGTGAGAGGAGAAATGGCATATCTAGTTTAGCTTAAGTATGGGCCCTCGAAAAGTTTAACAAATGAAAATTAAATCCTAATGGAAGAAAAAGATCTGTTGATGTGAAGAGGAGAGGCTCACAACAGCTTTCTAGTATGACAGTGTAAAATAACAACTCGCCTCATAGTTACTAGTGTACATACCACAAGGTGTCACATACTATGTGCCAATTTTAGCAGGATCCTCTAGTAGACTCTGTGTTTGCATTTGTTTTTACTGGATGGGCAAATCTATGGTCGTCTAACTCCCTCTCTGGTTCTTGTTGGAATACAAGGAGTGATCGCCTACCATGTACAATGGTTGCATTAAGACAAAGCTCCACTTTTCAGAAAAAGATCTGCAGAACTGAACTTGCAGGTTTTAAAGTGTTGGGGGAAAGGACACGGGATTTAAATGACAGTTTTAAAAAAGGAAATGATACTGGGGTATTACCCAGATGCAATAATACATATGGTCTGCAGCATTTTCAGTCAGCCTCTCTTGACTTCAAGAGAACAATTCCAGGCTTTCCGATAGAAATCCTATGCAAAGGCATTCAGGGCGCTACATGGCACAAATACGTACCTGGCACAACTAAAGAAAAATGTTTTGAGTTGTCCCAGGTGCTGCACAGTACTCCCTGTGCAGCACTAAACTGCAGTTCAGCTGGAAATATTAACAAAAAAGACACATTAAGCTGTTATTCAAACCGCAACAACGGGAAATGTCATTCCCACAAACGTACGTATTAGCTAACACTGATGATGCAAGACATTATCACTCATCTTAAACATGAGCAGCTCTCTGAGAAACAGAACATGCTTTGTTAGATTTGGTGTCACTGTGTCGTTTCCACTTTACAGCTGCAGTGTTATTCACAAGCACAGTTGTGATGCATTCAAGTGGGTTGTTGTTTTTTTTAATGTAGCTTCTAAACAAGAGGATCCTAACCTTTCTTATTCTTTTATTTTTCTTCTGAATTGTAAAGAGCAGAAATATCCTTGTACAGGCCATTCAAGGAGTCTGATATGTCATGGCCAGATCATGTTTTTAGCACTGGTGAATGGATTCTTGAGATTTATGAATTTGAATGCTGTTTGGCTGTTCCAAAGTATGCCAGTTCATACACTGAGACCTAGGGTCAGAGACTGTCTGCTGCTTGTACATGAGACCTCATGCTCTCCATTTTTTTTTCCCCCATTTGTGAGGTTGCATGGGACTGGTTGAGTACTTCTTAAGTCTTTTTTTGCCCTGTTGTTCAGTAGCAAGCAGATAAATATTACTTACCAGACCTATACATGGTCATGCAGTAGAACTCATAATTTCCATTACTAAAATTCAACCTACATGGTTACATTCACATAAAAAAAAATAAAATAAAATTGCTTCCTCAAAGAGTGAGCTCAAGTTCTTTTGAAATCTTGAGCTTATAATTTTCAAAGGCCTTTCCCAAAGTGCTTTTCTTGTAAGCATGGATTAAGTTGAGGAAAAGTGGTCCACAGTGTTTTTACTCGTCTGAAAACAAGGAAGATCTGTTGAAAGTGTACCCTACTCTGGGCTAAATTTATACTCCTTGTTAGCAGCAGCTACACAAACTTCATCCAGCACTTGACTGTGGAAAAAAAGAAAATAGAGCTGCCATGCCTCAAGATTAGCTTAGAGTAAAGCTACACCTGCATGGCTTTACCTAAATGTGGATACAGGAAGGTTTCAATGTTTTAAGTGAAGAATATGCAATGGAACTTTTCAAAGCTTGGATTCACATATTCCAATCATGCTTTTTGGTGCACAGTTCAGGGACTCCCCAAAGTGAACTGAAGCCAATTGATAGTCTCATCAAAGTTTTCAAAAAGCAAAGGAGCCCCAGAACAATGCCATCTCTTCTAGATGTTATGTGCTGAGCCCTTTGGATTTGTATCAGAAAGATTATTTGAAGGGTAAAGTACGCAAAAGATGTCCTCTGAAACTACAAGTCTGTAATTCCTAAAGATTTCAGAACTTTCCTTCAAATATCCTGGAAACTGCCACTGAAGACTGAACTTATTAGTCCCATTCATAGGTAGTCATCATATTTTGAACTCTTTTTTTTCTGGACACCTTGGCCAAGAAGTGTTAACTAGAAGCTTCCATAAAATCTGCACCATGTGGCAATTTACACATGATTCCTTTGTACTTCTATTTGTCTAGCAATAGGTATTAATGTCAGTCCATATTGCTTGGTATCCACTCAGTTAACTGATTCCAATCATCTTCTGGTAGTTTCACTTTCACAGCATAAATACAGTTAACACAGGAAGAAGGAATACGTCCATCTAGCTGGTGGAAATTCTAATCACTTCTTAGTAGTGAAGTTGAAAGAGTCACAGTAATTAGCAATTAAAAGGAAAAAAAAAAAAAAGTAAGAAACAAAACAGCAAAGACAAGTATGCTGTTCTTGTCCCACTTGGCTATAATTTTGCCACTATTAGCCTCCTACTCAGGGTTTGCTGTAAAATCTATGCACTGAAATATTTTCTGCTTCATCCAGAAGAGCACTTTATTGTGATTCAGAAGTCTGTACCACTCAAGTCAGACAGCTTTGCTACAAAATGCAATTTCCAAGTGATAACTCTTCTATTTCACCAAAAAAAAAAAAAATAAAAAAAATCACTCCTGGACATTTCATAAGCTCTGTTTTTCTTTACTTGAAAACCACTTTTTTTTCAGGCAGGAACTTATACCACTGAAAGCTTCAGTTATTAAAAAGAATTATATACTCAAATACTTTCGTTATAGCCCTATCCACTGTTCTGCAAATAAAACATATCTTTGTTTCCTGTTCAAGCTCAGTAAACTTAATTGGTGTTTGAATTCTTTGTTTTAAAACACACTCTTTTAAGAGGGTGAGGTCACTCCTGAGTAGAGTAGGATTTCTACATTGAGAAAGAAAATGGACTAAATGGCAGAAATAAGTTCTGCAATTCCCTGTTCTTCAGTTCATAGACAGAAAAGGGAAGATTATAAATTTCTCTCATCTGTACTTTATTGGGCCAGATTCATCCTTCAGCCAAGTAGTTCCAGAACAAACCGTGTTTTAGGCTAGGGTGATTTGTGTGCTCTCTAATATTTCTCTGATGAAAAGTAAAGGCAGAGGGATTGCATTTGAACCAGATGTTCAAGTACAATAGTAATTACCTCATTTTCTCCTTCCTCAGAGCAGATAGACTGGCCTAATATTTAGTTCATGATATTACACAAGCCTATTAAAATAATTACTTTTGACCCCAGTTTCTCCCCTGTGCACTCTGTGACATCCGCAAGAGAAGCAGGGATGTATTTTTTGGTTTTATTTGTGCTAGGAATTTCTGTTTGGCCTTAATAAGGAGAGTGGTAATTTGGAGAGGGAGGAAGGACAGATAAAAGATAAATGCCCTCACTAAGGAGATTTGGAAATAAAGCATATAAACTTAATGTCTGCAGAATAACATCTATGCATGGCCCATTCCAGTTAATTCTCTCCCATTAAATGCTCTGAAATACTTGCAGCAATTTTTTTATGCTTATTAGTGTATGTTTCCTTTGACCTGCATATTTACTCAAGCGTTAACCTCTAGAATGAAATAAACTTGATTGCATCCCTTTCTTCCTGATTCTCACCTGTGTGTCTCTTGCAATCACTATGCCATAATTCTTTGGGGGAAAGAAAAAAAGTTACCTATTGCTAAATATAAAAACTCTATTTGTATGCTACAGTTTCAGCCAACTATTAGCCACCCACCTGACGAAGCAGCTTTTAATCCTTATGTGCTGCAAAGGAAGAGAGGTCTTACTGAAGCAGAAAAAGGTAGGCAGAGTAATTTCAATCATTAATACAACTTCCTTCTTTGTGCCAGAGATTTCTCCTCAACTAGTTTCTTTTTTCTTGGATATATTTCATACCATATCACGTGCTACTATAGTGACTGTCATAGCTCAGGCCTGACAGCTGAAACTGCCAGATGTCATCATCTCTAATTTGTCTTCTGTCAGACATACATTTTTCCACATTGAAGTGCAAGATTATTGCTTCCTTGACTCTATAAGCTGCATTCTTACACTTGATAACAATAATTGTGCCCGTTGCATCCACAGGATCTAATTTTTCCATTGATTGAACTCTAGGTGATCAGAGAGAAGCTTTACCTATGGATACTGAGGTTTATGAAAGTCCATATGCTGATCCAGATGAAATGAGGCCAAAAAATGTCACACTTGACAGGAAATTGTTAACCTTGGAGGAAGGAGAACTCGGCTCTGGGAACTTTGGTACCGTAAAGAAAGGGTTCTATAGGATGAGAAAGTAAGTGCTCGCTTTTGTTTCCTGTAGTCTAATATATGAAATTTCTAGCCTTTATTTTTCAGAGTAGCAATCTTTGCATGTTATTTAGGGTGACAGACTATACCTAAGTAATTTGAACTAACATTCACTGATTTCTATCTTTGTAAATACACTCATATACTCATTTTCTCTATACTCTTTTTGTTTTCCTCTACTTTCAGACACCTTTTTGTAGCATAGTCGCCTTGCAGAAGTGACTGGCAGAAGTGAAAGCACTTGCCCATGCATTTTTGTACTAAAATGTTATGGGTCTGTTGCTTAAGTGCATAGACCGATTACATAATCACAGACTCAAAAGAGGTTGGAAAAGACCTTTGAGATCAACTCCAGCCGATTACCCAACATCATCTAATCAACTAAACCATGCCACTAAGTGCCACATCCAGTCTCTTTTTAAACACTTCCAGGGATGGTGACTCCACCACCTCCCCAGGCAGCCCATTCCAATGGCCAAGCATTCTTTCTGTGAAGAACTTCTTCCTAACATCCAGCCTAATTCTGCCCTGATGCAGCTTGAGACTGTGTCCCCTTCTTCTGGCACTGATTGCCTGGGGGATGAGACCAACCTCCACTTGGCTACAGCCTCCTCTGAGATAGTTGTAGAGAGCAGTAAGGTCTTCCCTGAGCCTACTCTTCTGCAAGCTGAACAAACCCAGCTCCATCAGCTTCTCCTCATAGGACCTCCTGATGCCATTCTTGGCCACCTGGGCACAGTGCTGGATGTAATAGTATGGGCAGGATTTATTCAAAAGTTAATATAATTTATTAATTTTGATATTCAGGAATCTTGCCACATACCGTAATTTTTTAATAATAGGTTCTTTACACAGTGATGAAAAATATTACAGAGAGAAAAACAAGGAATATAGAATACTGAAGAAACAACTAGCAATAATATAACATTAATTCAAGTGTTAGAAATTGGAAAGAGAATCTTGCAGTCAATATACCACTTGTCCACTAAAGGAACTCAAGAGACTTTGAATATGTACTCACAAAATATTATTTCTTCATTCCTGGGACTGAATTACAGTTTCCAGACAGTACCCAAATACTTGAAGGTAGTTTTGATGGTGTATGAATAGCAGTTGAGGCTTCTAGTTCTTCCCAGGCTCTAACAAGGATGCTGGGAAAGAGGCAGATAATCTCTGACCTGATCCTGGTTCCTCCCGGACTCCAGACTTTGCACAGAGGTTAGCAGAGGTGCAGGCAGGATGTCTTGCAGATGTGCAGAGAGCACAATGCCTGTGGCACTTCTTGCCACATTATGAGGCAGAACACACTACTTGCAGCTTAGCTCCATTTATCTTATTTGCCTGAGTGTAATGGCTCCTTTGGCCACAGAGATTCACCAATCACAACAACACTTTGCCAAACTGAAACCAGGGCTTGCTTACCCTTATTTGGGCAATACACTCATAAGTGCCTAAACACCTGTAGGTACCTGTTAATCACTTTGGGGGAGAGGACATAATGGCCCAAGCCTTTGTTTTCTTCCCACCCTTCCTTCTCCCATGAGCAGAAGGGTGGGGCAAGCCAGGACATGTTTTAGGCCTACTGGCTTTCCACAACATTGGCTCATGTTCAGTCATCTGTCAACCAGTACCCATAGGTCCCTACCCTTTCTGCCCCGCTGCTCTCCAACCACTCTGTCCCCAGCCTGTAGTGCTGCCTGGGGTTGTTGTGGCCAAAGGGCAGAATCTGGCACTCGGCCTTGTTTAAACTCATGGCGTTGGACTGTGCCCATCTGCCCAGCCTGTCCAGGTCCCTTTGCAGAGCCCTCCTGTCCTCTAACAGGTTGATACATACCCCCATCTTGGTGTACTCTGCAAAGTTATTGATGGTGGACTCATCTCCTCATCCAGATCATCAATAAAAACTAAACAGGACTGGGCCCAGCACTGATCCTTGGGGCACACCACTAGGGATTGGCTCCCAACTGGATGTGGCACCGTGCACCACCACTCTCTGGGCCCAGCCATCCAGCCAGTTCTTAACCCAGTACAGTGTGCACCGGTCCAAGCCACCGGCTGCTAGCTTTGCCAGGAGTTATGTATACACCTTCACCACCTGAAGCTGGAGGCATTTATTTAACCAGGGTTTTCAGAGCCAGGGAGAATTTTTCTTTCCTCCAGTGCAGTCTGAGGGGATTTGAAGGGCTCTGGTCACAGTGTGTATATTTGCTAATCTCGTTTCACACTTGAGCTCTGTCGATCTCATCAGTCACTCTTTCAATCATTTGTATGGGCTGGAGGTTGCAGGAGTAGGCTTAATTTCTCAGGTTTTTAGAGCACAGCCTTGGGGTTTTGCAATGCAGCACGTTCTAGTCTCAGCCCCAAAACACATCAGTGCTTAGAAAGGCCTTTGTAGCTTTTCATGTCAGAAAAGATTTATGACTTTCTTGCCAGAATAAGCAAGAAAATTTTGCCTGGTCTATTTGTTTTCAAGCTGTGTAAGACATTTTTATGACTATTTATAATACTAGCAAGTTCTTTCTGTTCTTTGTCTTTTGCTTAGCCATCTTCTGAGCATTCAGTAGAGATATGTTCCTGTTTTTTCCTCTCTGAATGCCAATCCTGCCTTTTGTCAGTTTGTTCTATGTGCGCAGAAATGCAGATGAAGATTGTGTGTGTTTGCACACCGTTTTTTCAGCAACTGATCTTAGAACTGGATTCTTTTTTGTAGGGGTGCCAAGCCAGTGGCTGTAAAAATTCTTAAGAATGAAAGTAATGATCCAGCCATAAAAGATGAATTATTGAGAGAAGCAAATGTAATGCAGCAGCTGGATAACCCATACATTGTCCGAATGATAGGCATATGTGAAGCTGAGGCCTGGATGTTAGTAATGGAAATGGCTGAACTTGGGCCATTGAACAAATTTTTGCAAAAAAGCAGGTATGTAAGCTTTGATTCCATTTAATAGGATTTATGCAAAGGGCAAAACCATAGAAGTTGTTTGGCTTTTTGGTCTGTTTTGTTTGGGTTTTTTAAGGGCAATTTTAAATTGACGTGCTGTTAATGTAATAATTGTTGATTGTAGTTATTGTTTACCAGAACGTGATTCTTTACAGTCAGGGTGGTGAGGCACTGGAACAGGTTGCCTAGGGAGGTTGTGGATGCTACCTCTCTGGAGGTGTTCAAGGCCAGGTTGGATGAGTCCTTGAGTAACCTGTACTAGTGGGAGGGTTCCCTGCCTATGGCAGGNCTAGTGGGAGGTGTCCCTGCCTATGGCAGGGTGTTGGAACTAGATGATTCTTGAGGTCCCTTCCAACCTTACCATTCTATGATTCTATGATTCTATGATTATCTTGTACATGGCTCCTAACTGATGAATATTTATGGTAAATAGTGAATAAATTAATTAATAAATAAAAAACAATTTTCACATATCTTTAAATTGCTCATTTAGTGATGTGATTATACATCATCTTGCTCAGAACTTTCTGATTCTGCCTCTTCGAATTAAAGCTTAGCTAAACATAAGTGGATCAGGTTCCTAATAAAATGGGGTCAAGTTCATAGTAAAGATTTGTATTTGAACTCCATAAAAAGTCAAGAAAGTGATTTCCTGACCTCTTACAAATCCAATTTTGATTTTCAGACATGTCACGGAGAAGAATATAACAGAGTTGGTACATCAGGTTTCTATGGGGATGAAATACCTGGAGGAGAATAACTTTGTTCATAGGGATCTGGCCGCAAGGAATGTGCTACTAGTCACCCAACATTATGCCAAAATCAGCGACTTTGGACTTTCTAAAGCTCTTAGTGCTGATGAAAATTATTATAAGGTAAGGTTTGCACGTGGCACGAGAGCTGTATTGTAAAGTAGCTTAATGAAACTATTTTCAGTTCAAGTCCAGTTGTTTATAAAAGCTAAATATTGGAAATATTATGTATCATTTGTTATTTTATAGCCTGGTAGTAGGCCATTGATTTTCAAAATGCATGATCAACATTAAGATGTATGTAGGGATGAAAAGCCAAGGCAATTCTTTCCTCTGCTTACTTCTTTCATTTACTTTTTGGTAAACTTGCCCTTAGAAAGCTGAAATTGATGGTGGAAATGGACCTCCCTATACAAAAGGGGGAAAACATCTTTGTTGCAGATGCAGACCTTTGGGCACTTGCAGTTTTTTAATGTGTCAAATTAAAATATAGGGTAGCACACTGCATTATTGACTAGCAGAACTGAATTTTGGGAGCTTTTCTGTAAGAATACTGTTGATAAATAATCATTTGATCGAAGCAGAATTTCTTTAGCTTGGTTTTGAATTCGGGTCGATCTCTGTGCAGCTAAAGGGACCGAAATAGCTGCCACATTTAATAAGGTAAAAACATCTGTGGGAAACAATGGCTCTAATTGTGTCTGCATCTTTTTTCCTGATACATTGCCCTTGCAGTTCAAATTGTTTCTTTCATTTGTCTGTTCCATTTTGTCAGCTGTTTAATAAGCCAGACCATGAAATGCTGCAAAGTAGAAGCAAGCACTTCTGCCTCCCTTCTGATGACCTTCCTATGGGATAGGAACTGCTATCAGGCAGTAACATCTTAAATTACTGCCACTAGCCTAACCAGAACTGCTTGTCAGAAGTGTGAAAACTCCTATCAGAGGCCCCTTCTGTTTATGATTCCACAAAATGCAGTGGGATTCTTTCACTAGATCTATCATTCTAGTGTGATAGCTTTGACACTTGCATTCTTGTAACACAGTGTTATGACATAATTTAATCAGAGTTTGCCAAAAGGGCAGTCGCTGTGCTTTGAAATGGAGCATGGATTTCAAAGTAATAATGAGAGCCAGTTCACCTGAGTGTGTGTCTCTTACTCTCTGTGGAGAGCTTAGATGAAATATTTCTAAGAGCAACTTTAAATCCCACTAAAAATGTGACTCCGGATCATTTAGCAAAGATTTGCTTTACTGCAGATTTAATTCCAGTGTCTTATTTTGAAAGCAGAAGATGAGGAACAATTTTGAAACACTTTTGAAGAAGGTGCTGCACATTCTTTCTAATGCCAACTGAATCATAAATGTTCTGATGCTTAGTATAAAAGTGTACAGATGTAAGTTGTGCCTGACTTGTATGATGTCTGATGTTTACGACATACCACTGTCTCTAGCTTCCTTTCTGTTACTGCTTATTTTAGGCACAAAGTCATGGAAAATGGCCAGTCAAGTGGTATGCTCCAGAATGCATTAATTTCTACAAATTTTCTAGCAAAAGTGATGTCTGGAGCTTTGGGGTATTAATGTGGGAAGCATTCTCTTATGGACAAAAACCATATAAGGTGAGTTGTTCTATCTGGCAATTCTTTTTCTGTAAAAATTCTAAGCTAATTTCAACCAATGCGTTTTCCTACCTAAAAAGGGTTATTGCAGGGCAAAGCAGACCTTGACACCCTATCTGTTGTAACAAACAAGTGAAAGGGTAGCCCTAAAATCATAACCAGGCCTCTGTTTCTTTTATGCAAGTGTCTGTGTTGTTGTGGTTTCCAACTCCAATGGCTGTTTTGGTCACCTGTTCCAGGGAATGAAAGGTGGTGAAGTTGCACAGATGATCGAAAGAGGAGAACGAATGGAATGTCCAGAAGTTTGTCCAACAGAAGTCTATGATCTAATGAAATTGTGTTGGACGTACAAGTGAGTGTGTCATTTTGCTCTGCTTTGTAACAGGAATGTATTTTAATCTACTTAGTTCATCTCCAGAAAGGGGGAGGAGAGTAGCAGGGGGAAGATATTTCCAAATGCATCATTTTGGCTGGTGTTTAGCTTACAAGCAACATCTGAAGTAAGGATTCAGTTGCACTTTTGAGTTCTTGTGCATACTACAAGAAGCTGATTCTGCATAGCTGATTTTGCTGGATCAGTTTTATATAAAAAAAAATTGTCTCATAAGAATCATAGAATCATAGAATGGTAAGGTTGGAAGGGACCTCAGGGATCATCTAGTTCCAACCCCCTGCCATAGGCAGGGACACCTCCCACTAGCACAGGTCGCTCAAGGCCTCGTCCTACCTGGCCTTGAATCAAAAAGTCAGTCTGACATATTTTGAAAAGTTTGAAATCAAGGTGGGGTTTTTTTGTTTGTTTTTTTTTTTTTAAATATATTTTGGATTGTATTTTCATTTAATTTTAATTTCCAAGATTATTTCTTTATATATGAAATTTGAAAGTCCTATTGCCAAATTAATCTTTCCTTTCCTCAGTAATTAATTGGTTTGAACTATTTTTCTCTGCTTTCTGAAGATTTAATGGTGTCTTGGCAGTACTAGGCTAACTTTTGGACTTGGTAATCTTAAAGGTCCCTTGCAATCAAAATGATTCTATGAATATATGCAGCTTGGATCCTACACTGACATCCTGTTAGTGAGAGGCAAAACATCTTTTCAGATGATACCTAATATGTCTGAAGCATTTTTTCTAGTCAGTAACAATTCAAAAGTTAACTCAATTGTGAAATACAGAGAAGAAAAAACAGGTAGCCTGCCTGCTATTCCTTCTTAATTAATGTATTTCAAAACTTTATTACATGTGTTTTGTAATTTATTATTTTATACTATTTTCTTGAAGTTACTTTCAGCCATAGGAAGATCTCCAGTACTAGAGAGAATGTGGAGTGATAAAATAATGTTTCCCTTTTGGTTTGACTTAATACCTTTACAGTTAAAAGAGTGAAAGGGATCATTTTTTTGCCGTGATTAATGAACACACTATAAAGCATTCTGCTTTTTATTTGTTTGTACTAATAATTCTTTTCAAATGCTAAAGATAGAAAAAGGAGACTCAAGTCAGACAGTGTAACTATCAAGAAACATTCATGAGGTTGGAAAAGACCCTTAGGATCACCAAGTCCAACCGACAACCCTAGTCTGCAAGGTTCACCCTAAACCATATCCCTAAACACCACATTCAAACAACTTTTAAACACATCCAGGGTTGGTGACTCAACCACCTCCCTAGGAAGCCCATTCTAATACCTTAACCACTCTTTCTGTGAAAAAGTTATTCCTAATGTCCAATCTAAACCTACCCAGGCACAGCTTGAGGCCATTCCCTCTTCTTCTACCACTGTTTACCTTTGAGAAGAGACCAGCAGTAACCTCTTCACAACATCCTTTCAGGTAGCTGTAGATAGCAATGAGGTCTCCCCTCAACCTCCACTTTTTCAAACTAAACAGCCCCAACTCCTTCAGTCGCTCTTCAGAAGGTTTATTCACCAGGCCTTTCACCAGGTTTGTTGCCCTCCTCTGCACTCACTCCAGCACCTCAACATTCCTCTTGTATTGAGGTGCCCAAAACTGAACACAATACTCAAGGTGTGGCCTCACCAGAGCAAAGTCCAAGGGGACAAACTCCTCCTTACGCCCACTGGCGTATTTCGTTATGGAACATATGAAGGGCTTGTCAGTTTCTTTGTGTTCTACCAAGTCAACAAAGAATTGCAGATGTAGAGGAACAAAAACCAGTACAGCCGTATAGTGCAGTGGTGCTAAGATACTCTGTGCGACTGCAGTACCCATTATAAGGCAGGTATTGCACTGTAAATGTTACTGATGTAAATGAAATAGAAAATGAAGCAGAATTAGCGTCTCTTTCTACAAGTACCTTCTCCAACTTCAAAGTAACAGGCATGGTAGAAAGCCACTGACTAGGTTCTCTGTAGTGACATTGACCACTTGGTATTTGTAGCGTCATTTTGATAGCCTTAAAATGCTGTGAGCAGTGTTAAATAAACTGTCACTAAGGTAGGCTCCCTGGTGTTACAAAGCCCTTGAACTTTGCTAGAGATGCTTGTTATCTTTCCACAGTGTTGATGACCGACCAGGATTTGTGGCAGTTGAGATGAGATTACGCAACTACTACTACGACATTTCCCACTAACGGCGTGAAAAACAGCAGCATCCTTTCCTACAGCCAGCACCCTCGAAGAAGCAGTTCAGTTTCTGAAACCAACTGACTTTGATTTTTTTACTGCCACTTTCACCCTGCAAAGATCAGTGCTAAGCCCTGTGTTGATCAGGTTGCCTTTTCTTGCCATCTGCGCAACTGCCAGCCCTGAAGTACAGTATTGAAAGTAAAGAGACTCCCAAAGCCAACAGCAAGAACATCAGAGCAGATGCTTTTATTTTTGCTACATTTCATTTAATATGATTTACAGTTCTATTTGCATTGCAATTTGCAGTCATGGAAGACCTATATGATGTCTTTCAGCCCTCTTCCTCTCTTGTATATGAATGTGGACTGAAATTTAGAGTCTTGTTACTGATTTTCTTAGCCCCCAAATGTATTAAGAGTTGTTACAACCTTTCTTCTCCCCAGAGAAGAGTAACATAAACATTACACGGTATGAAGGAAATCCACTGTGAAATTATGTCAGTTGCTTTGACTGACAGAGTGCTTGATTTTACCCTCAAACTCATTTAAAACCAAATAGTATTCTTCTCAGTAATTATTTAGGAAGAAGGGAACTGGGACATAAAAATTTCTAGCATCGCCTCCTTTAAATGTGACCAACTTGCATTTCTCATCCGCTGTCCCTCAGGGAGTTATTTTTTCCTTCATGAAATGTAGGAGCTCAGAGGCTTGCTCTCATCTTGGAGCAGAATGTATCAGCACCTAAGACAATGAGCCAGGTTTTCAACATAAGGTTTCTCACTGCATTCCTGATAAGGTAGCTGCAAAGTGAAAGCTGATGAAACAGCACCTTTCTTTCTCTGTGCTGTTTCAGCCATCTCCAGAGATACCTTTTCCATATATCTCTTTGGATGTACCAAAGCTTCTTGTATAGTATTTCAAGCAGCAATCGTTTCTATCTTTTTAAAAAGTTTTCTTGAAAAGCTTTTGTAAGAATTCACCACACCTTGTCCTCTCTAAAGCTAAATTTCACTACTGACTCAAAAGTTTGGCATATGGACATTGAGTTTACTTTTGTCTGCATCTAAATGTCACTATTTGACCTGTTCTGATCACTGTGAGCATCTCACAAAATGTTATTTGTCCTACCACTCTTTATAATATATACCTCCATTAATGTGCAAGTATAGCAATGGTAGTAACAAACCTGAATCTGGTTTTACTCTCACGCTTTGTTTGTCTAATCTCATTTTAAATATAGGTATTAAAATTTCTATCACTTCTTTTGCGCAAGCAGATATTTTACCGGCATTTAAATGGATCTCAGGAGTGTACATACATGGCATCTTCCAGATAAAATGACTTAGAAGAATATGAAGGATAAGATTTAGAGTTAAATGTATTTTTTTGCATATGGCTGGTTAAAACATACTTGTTTAATTGTATGAACAGGATATTCTTAGAGATGCAGTGGTGCGTTATTTTCTGTAGCAAAGAAACTGTGTGGGCAGTAACACTGGAAAAGTGTGAAATAACTTTCATAGGAGATAGGACTATAAACAAATGTAGGAGTTACTGTAAATGTTTTATTGTTATTTTTACTAAGTTTATGGTCTATTTAAAAAAAAAAAACAACAAAAAACATAGTGATTTTAGGTACTTTCATCTTGGGTGTCTAGTGCAAGACACTTCAGCAAGTACACGCTACTGGGTGCAATAGACCATGTTTCAAATGTGACCAAACGTGACTTACATTGAAGATAATTTTTGGTTTGTTTTTAAGAGATGTTTTTTTCCTACAATAACAGCCTGTGTGGAAGTTGACCACGGTTATATGTAGGTGATCTGTTGCTTTACTTGTGTTGCAAATAAATCGTTAGCTCTGCATGTGCAATTAGTACATTCATGGGGATAGTTTTAAACAAATTGCACAAATTTTTACTAGCCATCAAATGACAGTACTCAATTTGCCTGAGATATCTCTCTCTATACATAGCTCGCTGTCTTTCTCAAAAAAGTGTTACCTGTTTCAACAAAACTGGAGGAATATTCCCTCCCCTCTTTTCTGAGTGAATGCCACTTTTTGGTGTTACTTGATTATTTTTAACTTCGTTATTATGTAACAAAGGTTTATGGTGAGAATATAAACTATTGTGAAATAGATGGATTAGGACTTAAAATTAAAATTAAAGACAGTGTTTTACAAAATACATTGTTTTAATAAGAATCTTTTAATGTTGATGTGCTTCCTAAAAACATGCTAATGTCGTGCAGAGCTTGTGTATTTACTGAATTGCTGTGGTTGTTGTAGAAGCTTGATATTCTCATATTGAGACTGAAAAGTACCTGACACAACAGATAAGCACTCTGAAACCTGGGCTACTCTTGGTCTTATTAAGGACTATCAGGAAAATCTCCCAAAACATGCATGTTGTTACTACACCTAAGCCTTCCTAAGATACTGCTTTTGAGCAAAACAGTGCTGGATCTGGAACCCTGGAGGCTGTTAGGAGACAATGCAGTATATCAGCAGTTTTCTGCATTACAGATGTCATCTGTTCAGGATTTAAGTCAAATTATGCCACACAGAGCCTCCTGAAAGGTGCAAGCAACTATTCTAGGTATTCTGAAATAATAGCAAAGAGGTCTTGCTCTTTTCATTTAGCTTTTGTGACAAGCTGAAGTCCTCAGGAAAGCAAAGGCTGGATGCAACTCAATATGAATCTGAATAATAAACAGGCCAAAATGTGGGCAGCTCTTCAAGCAAGTGCTTACCTTTGGGAGGGATAAATCTGTGACTGATTTACACTGTGGCGATTCTCCTGTGTGGCAAGTATGGCCTAATTGTTCTGATTTCTCCCTTGTGGGACTGCGACATCAGTTGAGGGACTTTTGGCTGTCTGGATTTGGTTGTCTTTATTTTCACATTGACATGCAAGCCAAGTGCCATTTGGCAGTGGAGTTCCACAAGTAATCACCACAGCAGAGTTACGAGGTAGCAAACTGCAGCATGGGGGCTTCTTAGAAAGAGCAGGAGAGAGTATGTTGAACAGGATTTTAATTGAAGGAAAACACAATGTAACTAGAGCTTTGTTTCTACATACCCACCCGAGCTTCTTACAAACCAAACACAATCTCCAACTGCTGCAAAAGCTGAAAAAAGGAGACATTTTTCCCAGTAAATCAACCAGTGGAAAATACTCAGATTAATGAAATCATCCCATTCAGAGCAGCAGGAGCTCAGCTGGGCTATGTGCAGGGAGGAGAAAGTCAGCCATGTGGCCTGGCATGGCCCTGACAGGCTATGGCCATTCTTGAACACTGCTAGGCTGGTGCACCCGTCCAAGCACTGCTGGTGCTCTCCCGTCTGCCCAGGCTGTTGCTGTGCCTGTGCTGTGCAGATGACCCTGTGCAGCTTGCTCATCTGTTTGGGGCTCACTGCAAAACTCCATGTGAGGAGAAACTGTCAATTATTTATACTGTGAATGGTCGAGTGGTACAGTGGAACATTAATCCAGCAATTAAAATTACCAGCCTTAAGTTTAGTGAGGAAAGCAAGCCCTTAAGTCATGTTAAAAAAGCCCTTCAAGAGTCATCATCACCATTCTCTAGTAGTGTGTTGTAGTGCTGCATACCAAGGTGCAACATGAGACAGTGGCATTGCCATGTCTGGGTCCTGGTTTTCCTGCCAGGGTGGCTTGTGGGCCTGATCATAGAATCATAGA
>VWZE01005353.1:0-10536 GCA_013396675.1 Eubucco bourcierii
CTTCCAACCTTACCATTCTAAGATTCTATGATTCCATGATTTTTTTTTTCCATCTTTAGAAAGGAGAAGACACAAGACAAGTAGTTTTGAAACAGTTTTCAGGATGAATTGCAACTCAAAAGAAAGTTGTTTGGAAGTCTCACAGAGAAGAAAGGATAATATATTTACATATCCACAACAGGTAAGAAAAAAAAAAGAAGGGATTTAATTTACAGTAAGAAAGATCTGGGTTAGATATAAGAAGAAAGAATTCTAACAGGGAGGCCAAGGAAATTCCGGAATACATTCCCTGCAGAGACTGCAAAAATTTCCGCTACCTGGAGATTTTATTAAAGCAGCTGAAACCACTCCCTGGTATACCATTTCTTTGTCAGTCTGAGGATTCTAGGAAATATGCTTTAAAAGGATGGCACATAGCTATGTTGCATTCAGAGACTGCAAAATGTGTCTCTAAATGCAAGTTTCCTTTTCCTTGTTAATGCTTGGAAGAAAGAAATAAAGGGAGCTGAGGGTGTGCAGCCTGCACAAGAGTAGGCTCAGGGTAGACCTCATTGCTCTCTACAACTACCTGAAAGGAGGTTGTAGCCAGCTGGGGTTGGGTTCTTCTTCCAGGTACCCAGCAACAGAAGGAGGGGACAGTCTCAATTTGTGGCACTAGAGATCTAGGCTAGAGATTGGGAGGAAGTTGTTGCCAGAGAGAGTGATTGGCATTGGAATGGGCTGCCCAGGGAGGTGTTGAAGCAAAGCCTGGGTGGGGCACTTAGTGCCATGGTCTGGTTGATTGGCTAGGGCTGGGTGTCAGGTTGGACTGGATGAGCTTGGAGGTCTCTTCCAACCTGCTTGATTCTATGATTCTATTCTATGAACAGGCAGGACCAAGCTCTTCCTTGAACAAAAATTCTGTTCCAACACTCAGTAACACACAGTGCTGCTTGAAGGTCAGAATTTCTAGGCATTGGAAAGAGTTAGGACAGGGAGTGCAAACTACAATACAAGAAGTTTTGCTTAAAGAGAAACTTCTTTCTTGTGAAGGTGATGGATCACTGCAACAGGCTGCCCAGAGAGGCTGTGGAATTTCCTCCTCTGGAGACTTTCAGAAACCACCTGGACATGTTCCTGTGCAGTTTGCTCTGGGTGACCCTGCAGGGTTGGACTAGATGATCTTCAGACATCCCTTTCAACCGCTACAATTGTATTTGTGTGTGAAATAACAACAGTCTAAAGGAATGAAACTTTGTTTTGTTAAACAAGGTTTACTCAGTGTCATGGTCTGGTTGATTGACTAGGGCTGGGTGCTAGGTTAGACTGGATGAGCTTGGAGGTCTCTTTCAATCTGCTTGATTCTACGATTCTGTGATTCTATGATTCTGTGATTCTGATTCTGTGATTCTATGATTCTATAATTCTATGATTCTATGATTCTATGATTTCCTAATTCTATGGCTCTATGATTCTATGATTCTATGATTCTGTGATTCTATGATCCTGTGATTCTATGATTCTATGATTCTATGATTNATGATTCTATGATTCTGTGATTCTATGATCCTGTGATTCTATGATTCTATGATTCTATGATTGTATGATTTCATAATTCTATGATTCTATAATTCTATGATTCTATGATTGTATGATTTCATAATTCTATGATTCTATGATTGTATGAAAAGCATATGTTCAATTTTTGACAGTCTCAGTTTCTCAGTTTTCATTGTGTAACTATTGCTGAGGCCTCCACACTCTTCCTGCCAGTTTTGTGGAGTCCAATCTGACAGCTCATCTACAAGAGTTAAGGTTCAGTTCCAACCCCGACTTAACTTACTGCTTAGTTGCCTTTCTGAGACTGTAAACAAGGGTATCAATGATGACCAAATATGGTTGTGGTTTTGGTAAACTAGATATTGATTAAAACCAGGTCTTCATTTAATGTCAGCTGAAAAAAAAAAAAAAAATTTAGAAGAGAGTAATACCACCAGCACAGGCAGGAATTGTAACTGCAAATACTCCAAAACTTCTGAGAGACCTTTTTAAATTGCATACCACAGAGTTATTGTTGTGTGCTATTGTATTGCATTGCTGTCAAGTTGCCCATTCTACAGGTTAGAGGTTGCACACAATACACCTACCTGTATGTAGGTATTTAAATCTGTTGTGATATGAATGTTTGGCATCTCCTTTGTTTTGTTTTGTTTTGGTGTTTTTGTGTTCATCCTAGATAGAAACTTAAAAATTATGTAAAGGAACTGAAGTTTCTGGCTTTAATTTAAAGACATCACTTAAATAAAATATGCTCTTCCTAGCTGCCAATATTTTTTTCTGGCTACAATTCCTGTGACAGTCCTGTACTTGAATGACACAAGGTGCTAGTCACATCATGCTTGAATGTATTTTACAGTAGGGAAATTATTGAACTTTGTATAATATTTCCTTTTCACTTGGCAGTGTGTATTGGCATGGACATTGTAAGTGAAACAAGGAATTCTAGGAAAAAATCATGAATTAGAGAATCATAGAATCATAGAATGGTAAGGCTGGAAAGGACCTCAAGGATCATCTAGTTCCAACTCCCTGCCATAGGCAGGGACACCTCCCACTAGTACAGGTCACTCAAGGCCTCCTCCAACCTGGCCTTCAACACGTCCAGGGAGGGAGCAGCCACAACCTCCCTGGGTAACCTGTGTCTCAACACCCTCACTGTAAAGCACTTCTTCCTGACATCTAGTCTAAATCTTCCCTCTGCCAGTTTAAACCTATTTTAAAATATATTAACTTGATTTAGGAAGAAAAACATGAAATCACAGCCATTTGTTTGAATAAATGCTCAGAAAAGCTCAACCACTAACAAAGTTTCCTCAGGAAAGAAAACCAATGTGTCTCGTTCACAAAATTCTTTACATTTCTGGTGAAAGAATTACCCCTACTAATTTCTACTGACTTCTGGAAAGCAGGTCAGATGCACTATCCCCAGTGTTACTTCTCTAATTTTGTGTGTACTAAGCTAATTACCCATCAGAGCTGAGAGTATTCAGCATTAGGCTCTTTCCTAGGCTCTGGGGCTGCACTCTTTCAATGTAGGTTGCCAGTCCATCAGCTGTTCGCTGAGTCTTGAACAACAGCTGCCAGCAACTGCAAACATCTGGCCTCTGCTGAAGAGCATAAAGAGCCAATTGATAGGAATGAACATCACAATGAATAGGAATTTCTGCACAAGTGTAAATTAATTCTTTGAATTTTAATAGTCTTAATAGAATGAGAAAGAAAGAAAAGGAAAAAAAAAAAAGAGGAAGCTGATGTTAAACTAAGGGAGCTGTGTGATATATTGATATTGCATTCCTGGTTGCTCTGAGATGGCAACAGTGATTTTTACTAATGCTATCTTGGACTTAGTTCCTTCTGATCTTTATTTCCTGTGCATCTACCCTCACAAGAAATTTTTCTGCAGTACTCTCAGAAGCTGCTTAGCCAAACATCATTTGGCTCTAGTGGTAGGTTGATTTGTTTCCCTGATGAAGGACAGTTAAATCAGTTATTCTGGTTGGACTTGCATAATAATGAACACCAGAGCAGTGTTTCACACCTGGCAAAAATTAATTTTTAAAGTACTAGCAGAAAATGTTTCTAAAAGTTTTTATAAGACTGAGAAACTGTTACAAAAACAACCACCAAAAAAAAAAAAAAAAAAAAAAAGAAGAGAAAAACACAATGAGGAGATAGAATGATAGAATTGTAGAATGGTAGAATGGTAAGGTTGGAAGAAACCTCATCTAATTCCAACCCCCTGCCATAGGCAGAGACACCTCCCACTAGTACAGGTCACTCAAGGCCTCCTCCAACCTGGCCTTGAGCACCTCCAGGGAGGAAGCAGCTACAACCTCCCTGGGCAACCTGTTCCAGTGTCTCACCACCCTCATTGCAAACAACTTCCTCCTAATATCCAGTCTAAATCTTCTCTCTGCCACTTTAAACCCATTGTCCCTTGTGCTGTCATTGCAAGACCTTGTCAATAGTCCCTCCCCAGCCTTCCTGTAGGACCACTTCAGATATTGGAAGGCTAATTAGTAATTAAAAAAAAAAAAAAATCTTCCTGATAGCTTAGGGGTTTGAGCAAATAAGAGCTGATTTGTCAGGAGAGATCTCTCCTGACTGAATTAATGGCACCAGATTCGATGAAGTTTCTTAACAAAGTATTTCCATACTCAATCTTCTTCTGTAAAAATTAACATGAATCATAGAATCATAGAATGGTAAGGTTGGAAGGGACCTCAAGGAGCATCTAGCTCCAACCCCCTGCCACAGGCAGGGACACCTCCCACTAGTACAGGTCACTCAAGGCCTCCTCCAACCTGGCCTTCAACACCTCCAGGGACAGAGCAGCCACAACCTCCCTGGGCAACCTGTGCCAGTGTCTCACCACCCTCACTGCAAACAACTTCCTCATAACATCCACTTTCAATCTCCCCTCTGCCACTTCAAACCCATTGCTCTTTGTCCTGGCATCACAAGACCTTGTTAATAGTTCCTTCCCAGCCTTCCTGGGCCTGGACCCACCTCTGCAGCCTGTCCAGACCCCTCTGGATGGATCCCTGCCCTCTAGCAAGTCGACTGTGCCACACAGCTTGGTGCCATCTGCANATTGCCCTTCCCTTGTCCACTGTTGCTGTGACTTCATCATAAAAAACCACTAAATTTATCAGGCAAGATCTGCCCTTGGTGCAGCCATTGCTGGTTCCCACCAATCACCTCTGCTTTGTTTTCCATTTGCCTTAGCAGAGCTTTCAGCAGGATCTGCTCCATGATCTTGCCAGGCGCAGAGGTGAGGCTGACTGCTCTGAAATCTAACAGAAGAAAAAAAGGGTTATTTTCATGTTGATAGATATGACTAAATGGTTTGCAATCAGTTATTGTGACAAACTGACTCTTCATGCAGTTAATGCAGCATTTCAAAATCAGTCATTGTAAGCCTGCAGTTCATGAATGAAGTGTGTTCAGACAGAGCAAAGCCACATTTAAATGTTTGCATTAGGAACTCCAGCAGACAAACCCAAGATAATTCAGACTATACGGTTTTGTCCAATGGCTATGAGAATTTGGGAGAGAGGAACAACAGCATGAGTCTGTAATGGAATGACTCTGAATCCTTAACTCTGAATTTCCTGGCAGCAATTCATCTGAGTCACAACTTTAACAGTGTTTAGTTTTTTTGGTTCCCTGTCCCCTCCACATGTGAATGTAACTGAGTGCTGGGCTGCATCAAGAGCAGTGGGGGCAGCAGGGCAAGGGAGGGGATTCTGCCCCTTTGCTCTCCTCAGACCCCATCTGGAGTACTGTGAGCAGTTCTGGAGCCCCCAGCACAGGAAGGACATGGAAGTGTTGGAGCAGATCCGGAGGAGGCCACAAAGATCCACAGAGGGCTGCAGCAGCTCTCCTATGAGGACAGGCTGAGAGAGTTGGGGCTGTGCAGCCTGGAGAAGAGAAGGCTTCAAGGGGACCTGATAGTAGCCTTCCAGGATCTGAAGAGGGCCTACAGGAGGGACTATTGACAAGGTCTTGCAATGACAGGACAAGGGACAATGGGTTTAAACTGGTAGAGAGAAGATTTAGACTGGATGTTAGGAGGAAATTGTTTGCAGTGAGGGTGGTGAGACACTGGCANCAGTCTTATAAAAACTTTTAGAAACATTTTCTGCTAGTACTTTAAAAATTAATTTTTGCCAGGTGTGAAACACTGCTCTGGTGTTCATTAATATGCAAGTCCAACCAGTGCTTTTTTAGCCACGTACAAGGTTTTGATTTGAAACCTAATTTTTTCTTGTTCTGTATCTGGAGACAAGAAAGAGAAGTACCTGGGGTTACTCCTTCCAGCAGGAAATAAAACTCAAGTTTATGAAAGCCACACATACAGAGGCAGAAAAGAATTGGAAAAACACATGTAGACATAGAATCATAGAATCAGCCAGGTTGGAAGAGACCTCCAAGCTCACCCAGCCCAACCTAGCACCCAGCCCTAGCCAATCAACCAGACCATGGCACTAAGTGCCCCAGCCAGGCTTTGCTTCAACACCTCCAGGGATATTGACTCCACCACCTCCCTGGGCAGCCCATTCCAATGCCAATCACTCTCTCTGCCAACAACTTTCTCCTAACATCCAGCCCAGACCTCCCCTGGCACAGCTTGAGACTGTGTCCTCTCCTTCTGTTGCTGGTTGCCTGGCAGAAGATACCAACCTCACCTGACTACAACCTCCTTTCAGGTAGTTGTAGACAGCAGTGAGGTCTGCCCTGAGCCTCCTCTTCTGCAGGCTGCACACCCCCAGCTCCCTCAGCCTCTCCTCACAGGGCTGTGCTCCAGGCCCCTCCCCAGCCTTGTTGCCCTTCTCTGGACACCTTCCAGCACGTCAACATCTCTCTTGAATTGAGGGGCCCAGAAATGGACACAGCACTCAAGCTGTGGCCTGAGCAGTGCTGAGCACAGTGGTGGAAGAACCTCCCTGCTCCTGCTGACCACACTGCTCCTGATCCAGCCCAGGATGCCATTGGCTCTCCTGCCCACCTTGACATACTGCTGCCTCATCTTCAGCTACTCTTTACCATCACCCCCAGGTCCCTCTCTGCCTGGCTGCTCTCCAGCCACTCTGTCCCCAGCCTGTAGCACTGCTTAGGGTTGTTCTGGTCAAAGTGTAGAAGCCTGCACTTAGCCTTGTTCAATGTCTTTCAGCGCATAGGGGCAGTTCCTGCAGTTTTAAGAGTTCCCTCTTGAACAGTGTCCAGACTTCCTGGACTTCTTGTGCCCTTAGGGCTGCCTCCCTTAGCAAGTTTGCCTTGTTCAATCTCATCCCATTGGCCTCTCCCCATGCATCCAGACCAAGACTGATGTGGTCTAGATAATCTAATACTGAAAAATCTTTTCCACCATGCCTCTAATGTACCACAGAATCATACAAATACAACTTCAGATGCCTATCTTTGGTGATTTCCTCAGAATAGAGTTTGTTGTCCCCTTTTTCACCTGTGCCTTTGAGAGATCCTAGACAGGGTTTCACACTGACATTGTTAACATCTTTGGCTTTTCAAAGCAATGTGTACGCACAGCTTAATAATTACAATAAATCAATCCATCTCCAGTTTAATTCTTTTCTTCCTGTTAGCTGGGAGATACCAAAATTTTATCTGTGCCTTCAGCTAAGTTTTATATGCTATGAAAATAAAACTCAAGGCATGTTCTTTGGGTTCTAAATTATGAGTATACAAAAATACTTGGTCAAAATTTATTTTTCTTTCTTGTTTTTATACAGATAAAATTAAGGTCTGAGACTGAGCACACTACTCTCACACAATCAGATTGCTCACTGCAATAGAAGACATTATTTGGCATTTGATTTTGGATATTGTCAAGGTCCAGAGAAAAGAGATTAACAGTATCACTGTCCAGAGGAGCAAGATTTGTTCTTCTAGATTTCCATGTTGTGAAATTAAGTTGCAAACGAGACCAGATAGCAGCATGCAACTATTTATTAAAAGATAAAGTTGAACAAAACAGAGGGAGAGAGGGAAGAGGGGAGAGAGGGAGAGGGAACAGCAGAGAAAAAGAGAAGAGCAGGGAAGGAAAAGAACAGGGATTATATTACCATCAGCTGCAGATGGGGAGGGATTGAGAGAGAGAGAGAGAGAGAGAGGGGTGTCTGACCCAGGGATATTCTTCTGTGGAGTTGTTCTGCAGGAGTTGTTCCTTGAATTCTTCTGGTGGAGGTGTTATGGTGGTGGTGGTCTGGTGGAGGTACCCTTGGAAGTGCTCCGGTGGAAGTGCTCATTTTTGCAGGCATTGCTCACGTCTTTTTATCCAGTTTTTTAGGCCAGTGTCCAGGTGCAGCTCCCCAGGACATCTTCCTGTGTATTCTCATGTATTTGCAGGGGTCTGGTGGTGGCACTGGACAGGGCCTCTGCCCCCTTTCTGCACCGTTTACCTGTCCATACCCCAAATATACAGAAGCCTTTTCTCTTCAGGGTAGTTGGTGTGAGGTGTCACATCCTGGAGTCTGAGAATTCCACAAAGACACTGTATCTCTGTTGATTAGCATCCCTGAGCTCTCGGCCAGAAATCTGGGCAGTCTTTAACAAAGGTAATCTTTATCTTTGTTGATTTGAACAAGGGAGAGGTGATCAGACTCTCACAGATACCCATTTCGTAGATCTTTGCATCTGAGCAAGCAGCTACTTTGAATTTTTTATTTGACAGAAGGAAATGGACCCTTTCATCCATCATGTTATTGAACTTTGCTTAGGTAGGTAGCCTTGGGTAAGATTAATTCCTGCTCATAATCCTCTTTACCTATAAAAGACCCCTAGGTGAGTACCTAAAATTGATCCATTTACATTGTAGTAGGGGATGACTTCTACCCTCAGTGTCAATAAGAGCTTTACTTGTAAAAGTGGTCCTGGAAGAGAACTGAGATGGTAGAATCAGGTTTTAGTGATCACAAAACTTGGACAGAAGCTGGTTGCATTTTTTCCTCAGAATGGAAGTTTTATTTAGTGAAGCCAGTGGGAACAACAGGAATTCATCCTCCTCAGAGACTTTGTACAAAGAATACAGCATTTTATTATTGGTATACTGAGGCAGGTCCTTGTTGCTTTCCATTTTCTCCCTTCTCTCACTGCATTTCAGTTCTTACCGTTAAAGCATTAGGATATTTCACTGAACAGATCTTTAATGCAGAAAGTATAATGTCTCAGACTAAGGAAAAGGAACTTAAGATCCCCTTCTGCCAGGGGAACATGATCGTTGTTTTGAACAGAAGTCCAATATTTAAACAGAGAATATTCCCACTAAGCTCTGTACACAGTCTGGTAGTCTGACACTATCTTTGAAAGAAAAAACAACAATCCAGGGGAAATCTGTAGCTTTCCTCTCAGGGTTTTGTTGGTTGTTTTGGTTTTTTTGGGGTTTGTTTGTTTGTTGGTTGGTTGATTGGTTGATTTTGTTTGTTTGTTTTTTCATTGTGGGGTGGGGGTTTTTTTGTTGTTTTTTTTTTGTTTGTTTGTTTTGTTTTGTTGTTTTTCTTTGGGGGGGGCGGGGGTAGGGAAAGGGAAGCAGTGGCCTATGGCTATGTGGTTTGTGCTGTATTTGATGCTGTCAGTATGCTCTAAGTGTGGTCTCTCCTCTCTCCTTCTCCCTATGCACATGCGTTTTGAGAGAGTTAGGCACAAGGAAGAGTCTTTTGCTTGATCCAGTTCGGCACAAGGAAGACTCTTTTGTATGATTCAGTTAGGTACAATGAAGAGGCTTTTGCTTGATCCAGTCAGGCACAAGGAAGACTCTTTTGCTTGATCCAGTTAGGCACAAGGAAGACTCTTTTACTTGATCCAGTTAGGCACAAGGAAGACTCTTTTACCTGATCTAGTTAGGCACAAGGAAGACTCTTTTGCTTGATCCAGTTAGGCACAAGGAAGACTCTTTTACCTGATCCAGTTAGGCACAAGGAAGACTCTTTTACCTGATCCAGTTAGGCACAAGGAAGACTCTTTTACTTGATCCAGTTAGGCACAAGGAAGAGTCTTTTGCATGATCCAGTTAGGCACAAGGGAGACTCTTCTACTTGATCCAGACTGCCTGAGGCATGAGATAAGCACCAAGATCCTTGGCTCCTGCAATGGCAGCATCTCTAAACAAGTACAGCAGCAGAACTTTAGGCATCTGAGTATGTAGACACTCCTTCATTGACCTCTGTGGTCAGTGACTGTTTAGGCAACTAAGCCAGCTGCTGCCTTAAGCCAGTCATGATTTCTCTGCATAACAAACTCTTCCAGTTATTTTTCAGATTTCATCATTAGGCATCAAACTAGTGGAGTTTAGTAACTTTTAGCAAAACCCTTTAATGTGTATGAAACAGAATGCAGTGACTGTTGAGACATGCATAAATGTATTTGGCCTTAAAGGAGCAACACAGATTTTGCAAATATAAAGGAACAATGCTGCAGCTTCTTTTAAATATAGCTTGTTACTTTGGTCTGAGCCATTAAGTTTTCGAAACCAAAGTTTGTGGTATTTGGCATCCATTCTTCCGTTCCTTTGATAAGTACCTAAACAGGATGTCCTTGAAAATTAAATGAAAAACAGCAGTAAAAGATTTCCTCCCTCAGGAATAAGTATTAAGATTGGCAGATGGCTTAAGTGGAAATGCACAGGAATGCACTTCAGCCAGTAGTTGAAAATTGTTCCAGCAGATATTGCTGAGGTGGATTCATGATTCTCCATCAGACATCCTTCTGCATTGGATCAATTTTTAATGGCCTCAAGCAAGAGTTTAAATTTATTCTAACGTAATCTGTGCAAAGCAGCCTTTATTAAAAAAAACAAACCAAAAAACAAACAACAAAACATATATATATATATATATAAATAACCTGAAGCAATAATATTTTAAGCTGATTTTTGACCACAGGAATGTCATTGCAGTTTCTTGTTAGCTGTGTGCAGTTCTGGAGCCCTCAGCACAGGAAGGACATGGAAGTGTTGGAGTGGGTCCAGAGGAGGGCCGC
>VWZE01005353.1:46580-57560 GCA_013396675.1 Eubucco bourcierii
ACTCCAGGTGGGGTCTGAGGAGAGCAGAGTAAAGGGGTAGAATCCCCTCCCTTGTCCTGCTGCCCACACTGCTCTTGATGCAGCCCAGCACACAGTTGCTGTCTGGGCTGCACTCACACTGCAGCCTCATCTTGAGCTTTTCGTCAACCCATACTCCAAGGTCCTTTTCCTCAGGGCTGCTCTCAGCCATTCACCACCCAGTCTGGAGTTGTCCTTGGGATTGTGCCTATCCAGGTGCAAGACCTTACACTTGGCCTTGTTGAATTTCATGAGGTTGACCTGGGCACACCTCTCCAACCTGTCCAGGTCCCTCTGGATGGATCCCTGCCCTCTAGCAAGTCGACTGTGCCACACAGCTCGGTGCCATCTGCAAACTTGCTAAGGGTGCACTGATTCCTCTGTCCATGTCACTGACAAAGATGTTAAATAGATATATACTCCTAGATATATACTCCTAAACTTCACTCAAACTTAACCTAGCTTTTGCCTGCAAATATTGTGTAGTGATTGTCTTGACAGCAACTACTCAATCTACTTGTAGAGAGAATCACAAAAACATACAAAGTACCACGACTGGGTCAGAATAATAATATTTAGCTTATTTTACTCTATGAGTTCCTAAGTACTATAAGAATATTTGTGGGACTTGTGTAATTACCTGTTCCATTACCAGAAGACTGAGAGAGCTGGGGCTCTTCAGCCTGGAAAAGAGAAGGCTTCAAGGGGACCTGATAGTAGCCTTCCAGTATCTGAAGGGGGCCTACAGGAAGGCTGGGGAAGGATTATTTACAAGGTCCTGCAATGACAGGACAAGGGGCAATGGGCTTAAACTGGCAGAGGGGAGATTTAGACTAGATGTTAGGAGGAAGTTCTTTACAGTAAGGGTGGTGAGGCACTGGAACAGGTTGCCCAGGGAAGTTGTGGATGCTCCCTCCCTGGATGTGTTCAAGGCCAGATTGGATGAGGCCTTGAGTGAGCTGTACTAGTGGGAGGTGTCCCTGCCTATGGCAGGGGGTTGGAACTAGATGATCCTTGAGGTCCCTTCCAACCTTACCATTCTATGATTCTATGACTGCATCATTATCATCTGTATTGATGTGGGCAGTATGGTAAAGAAACACATGCTGGTTTTGCCATCTAAGTTACCAAGGTGATGGATGCAAGTTATAAAGGAACAATTGCTGTGACTTGTTTTCTCAGCCAACTGCATGCTGCTTGGCAAGTTAACAGGGGAGAATTACATGGGTTATATATAATGGAAATGTCTGAACAGCTGCTGCAGTGAGAGCAGCCGACAGGTTTGTCAGCTTTTAGGGTAATTAACCCAGCAGGAAATCCATTCCCAGGTGGCTACTGGAAGGAATCAAGTGTGGTGAGGCAATGACAGGTGTGAAAATGAAAGTGGAGATGTGTACAAACATCTCTATTTTGATAGAATGACAAAGACTTTTCTGAAACATAAGAACAGAAATACTGATCCGATCCATTTGTCCCTCTAGATCCAAAGCCTGTCTCTGTCACTGTTCATAAACAAGCACTCAGGGAACAGGATAGACAAAACAGGAATATAATTTCCTAATATACTCTTCAGGTTCTAACTGATATCAGCTTAGGAGGTTTCAAGAATCCTGTAAGGCTTCTTGCCTTAATTACTCACTGCACAACTCCTCCATGTGGCCATGAAAGCTTCTCATAAAGCTTGCCAACTCTGAAAACTGCAATATCCTTAGTAAGGATTTCCACAACTCTGCCGCCCAGTGCATGAAAAAAACAACCACCAGCTGTCGTGGGTTTAAAGAGCCTTACTTAACCATGCAGGTCTGCTGGCTCTCTTTCTTGATTTCCCACTTGCTGGGGTGCACTAATTTTGAGCTTGGAAGAAGAGGTCCTTAATTGTTAACCAACTATCATGGGCCCCTCTGCCTTCTAGTACCCTGTCCCATGAGATTTCACCCAACAGTTACTTGAAAAGACCAAAGTTGACCCTCCCGAAGTGGCTCCACCACTTCCCTGGGCAACATACTCTGATGTTTAATAACCCATCCTATGAAGAAATTTTTCCTAATATCTAATCTAAACTTCCCTTCATGCAATTTGAGGTGATTTCCTCTTGTCCTGCTGCTTGTTACTTGGGAGAAGGCACTGATACCTACCTTGCTACAATCTGCTTTCAGGTAGTTGTAGGGAATCATGAGGTCTCCTCTCAGCTTTCTTTTCTTCAGGCTAAATGATCCCAGATCTGTCAGCTGGTCCTCATAAGACTTATGCTCTAGGCCCATCACCAGCTCCGTTTTCCTTCTCTTGACACACTCCAACACCTCAGAGTCTTCCTTGTAGTGGAAGGCCCAAAAACTGAACACAATATTTGGGGCACAGCCTCACCAGTGCCGAGTAAAGGAGCACAAACACTTCTCTGTTCCATCTGGCCACACCATTTCTGACACCAACCTGGATGATGTTTGCCTTCTTGGACACCTCAACACAATACTAGCTCATATCCACACAGTTCATTAAGAACAAGTCCAGGGTCATGCATCTGGGGAGGAATAACAGCAGGCTTAGGGGTTGTCATATTGGAGAGCAGCTCCACTGAGAAAGACCTTGGAGTGCTAGTGGACTGCAAGTTCTGCATGGACCAGCAATGTGCCTGTGTGGTCAAGAGAGCCAATGGTATCCAGGGGTGCATCAAGAAAAGTATGTCCATTTGGTCTAGGGAGGTTCTCCACCTCTACTCTGCCCTGTTGAGATCATAGCTAGAGTATCATGCCCAGTTTTGGGCTCCCCAATTCAAGAGAGACAGGGACCTAATGGAGAGAGTCCAGCAGAGAGCCACAAGTGTGAGTAGGGGACATGAGCACCTCCCCCATGGAGAGAAACTGAGAGCCCTGGGGCTGTTTTGTCTGGAGAAGACTGAGAGAGAACCCATCAATGTCTATAAATACCTGAGGGGTAAATGTCAAGTGGAGGGGGCCAACCTCTTTTCAGCGGTGCACAGCAGTAAGACGGGGAACAATGGATACAAACTTGAACATAGAAGGTTTCAGCTCAACTTAAGGAGAAACTTCTTTACAGTGAGGGTGACAGAGAACTGGAACAGGCTATCCAGAGAGTTTGTGGAATCTCCTTCTCTGAAGACTTTCCAGGCCCACCTGGATGCATTCCTGTGTGGACTACCCTAGATGATCCTGCTTTTGACAGGGGTTTGGACTTGATGATCCCTTCCAACCTCTAACATTCTGTGATTCAGAAGGCTGCCAACCAACGCTCCCAGGTCATAGAATCATAGAATCACAGAATGGCAAGGTTGGAAGGGACCTCAAGGATCATCTAGTTCCAAGCCCCTGCCATAGGCAGTGACACCTCTCACTAGTACAGGTCTTTTTTTCTGCCAGGCAGCTTTCCAACCACCCTTCTCCAGCCTTGCACAGGATTGTTTTGATACAAGCCTGGTAGAATGAGGATGCAAACAGTGGGTCTGAGGATTCACAGGCTGTGGGAAAGTGAAGGAAAACATGTACAAAGTTTTAAGTGAATAGTGTTGGGATTCCTCAATGCAGGGCTATTTGGCACACCTGCTGCTTTGGTCACTTCTTCACAAACTAGTCTCTCAGCTTACATTTCAGCTCACAGTGTGAGATGATTTGGGGGTTACCTGCCCCTCCAGACTATGAAAGATCATCCAGGCTAGACTCAGCAGGCTGGAAGTTAGGGACTGAAGCTCTATTTACAGCTCAGCACAATGTACAAACAGATCTATACACAATAGACAGGAATAGTTACAGAAATATACAAGTTAAAGGTAATACAGAAACACAATCCCCCTCCCAGAAATCAGAGTCCACAGGAGGGGCTCCCAACCACCCTTCCATCTTCTTCCCACCCCTCTGCCTTACCCCAGGGTTTGGCTTATGTGCAAGGTGAGTTTGGAGAATGGGTAAGTTGGATAGGGTAAGTATAACCTGCTCTTTATGGTTACCCTTTAGAGTTACTCAGCATTGCTTGTCAGCAAGAGGGTTTAGAAGCAGAATGATGATTTGGGTTACACAGTAGAAAGCAAAAGACACAGCAGCTCCCCCAAGAGAGAGATTCTCTGCCTTACCCATATTTGTATCCTTGTTCTTATCCATCTTAGCAAGCCTATGAGTGAAGCAGGCATCACCACTGTTTGCATTTCACAGCCTAGCATCTAATTTTTTTCATTAAAATATTCCAATTAGCCTCAAACCAGCACAGTGGTCTTCAAGCAGAGAGAACCCTCCCCATAAATGACTGGCACAGGTGCATTTGGGAGCTATACAAGATGCAGAAGGCTCCAGAATGTCACTTGGGCAAGAAATTGTGACAACAGGCTAAGGAAGTGTGACTGCACATGAGACAAGAAAGTTATAAAACTGTGAGACCAACCACTGGACATTTGGATCTTCTCCACCCCATGGATTCTTTAGGCCTGGTGAGATGCTGCTGGCTCCTGGTTGTTGGTTAGTTAGGTTAGTCAGCAGAGAGGACAGGTGACACATAAGCTCCCAGAGACTCCCTGTCTTACCTGTGTTTGTGTCCCTGTTTTTATCCATCTCAGCAAGCCTGAGTGAAGCAGACATCCCCAGTGTTTGCTTTTCATAGTTTATAATCTACTTTTTTTTTCCATTAAAATATTCCAGTTAGCCTCAAACCAGCACCCTGTGTAGGACCAGCTGGATCAAGCCAACTATACTGTTATGATGCTCACTAATCAAAGTCTGCTTCTCTGGAAACTTCTAAAACTTACCTGGTTCAGTTCCTGTGTAGCCTTCCCCAGGTGATGCTGCTTTGGCAGGGAACTTGGACTAGATGATCCCTAGAGCTCCCTTCCCACCCCTAACAATCTGTGTTTCTGTGATTCTTTCAATATTGGGAAAAAGAAATAAAATAGAATCATAGAATGGTTTAGAATGGAAGGGACCTGAAAGATCTCCCAGTTCCAACCCCTCACCATAGGCAGGGACACCTCCCACTAGAACAGGTTGCACAATGCCTCACCCAGCCTGGCCTTGAACACCTCCAGGGAGGTTGTGGAGCACAGAATCACCCAACGTGATCTTTGATCATGTTGGGTGATTCTGTGCTCCACAACCTCCCTGGGCAACCCGTGCCAGGGTCTCACCACTCTCAACCTGTGCCAGTGTCTCACCACCCTCACTGCAAACAACTTCCTCCTAACATCCAGTTTCAATCTCCCCTGTGTCAGTTTAAACCCATTTACTCCCTATCCTATCATTACAAGACCTTGTCAATAGTCCCTCCCCAGCCCTCCTGTAGGCCACTTTCATATTCTGGATGAGTGGAAGCAAACAGACATCCCAGAAATGCCTTGTCTTCTTTTTTAGCTCTGTAATTTCAAGTTTAAATATCATATTCTCTTGTTATTAGAAAGACAGACGTGCATGCTTCTGTTCACCTGAAAATATGTTGTACTCTGAATCATAGAATGGTAAGGTTGGAAGGGACCTCAAGGATCATCTAGTTCCAACCCCCTACCACAGGTAGGGACACTAGGACAGGGCACTCAAGGCCTCATCCAACCTGGCCTTGAAAACCTCCAGGAAGGGAGCAACCACAACCTCCCTGGGCAACCTGTTCCAGTGCCTCACCACCCTCACTGTAAAGAACTTCCTCCTAACATCCAGTTTCAATCTCCCCTCTGCCAGTTCAAACCCATTGCCCCTTGTCCTGTCATTAAAAGACCTTGTCAATAGTCCCTCCCCAGCCTTCCTGTAGGCCCCCTTCAGATACTGGAAGGCTACTCTAAGGTCTCCTGGAAGCCTTCTCTTCTCCAGGCTTCAGAGCTCCAACTCTCTCAGCCTGTCCTCATAGGAGTAGTGTGAAGTACAGCTATCTTCACACACACAGCAAAGGTTGTTAAACCAGCTATGTGACTGCACTGTGGCAATATTTGTTTCACCAGAAAAGGGTTACAGAAATAGGATGTAAAATACTGCAAAAGATAGAGTTTGTGAAGCAAATTTCCTTCCCTTAGAGGTCACATCTGCAAATTTGGGGTTTTTTGAGTCTGGTGGTTTTTTGGTTTTTGGGGGTTTTTTTTGTTTGTTTGTTTGTTTTTTTTTCCCCCAATGGATAACACCTGTTGAAAGTTTTGTGCTGAAAAAAAAAAGAAAAAGAAAAAGAAAAAGACATGAACTGACAGAAAAAAAAAAGGAAACATACTTCCTTTTTTTTTTTTTTCCTTTTTTTTTTTTTTCTTTTTCTGGCTCTTTTGACCTCCATAAACACCAGATGCATTACATCTGGAGCCCGGAAAAGTCATCACGTAGCATAAGTAACAGAATAAAAGCAGTACAAGAGTGCAGCCTGCAGGCAATTCATATGAAGATGATCTAATGTCAGAAAAGATGAATCTCTAGCTCAGTGAGTAAGGTCATCCACTGGTAAATGGTTTGTAGAAATTTATAACAGGATAACAAATCTATCTATGGGATGGAAAAGAAGGCTTATTGGGAAAAAAAATATTAAAAAGGCAAAAATTAAAATTTTACCTAAATATAATTCCTTAGAAAAGCTAAAATATTATATACTTTGATCTGTCTCCTCTTTCTCCTTTCTAGACTCAAACAGTCAGTGAACAGGAATACTTACATGCTTGACAAAAAGTGCATGCAAGCTTTGTGAATGATAGATCATAGAATCACAGAATCATAGAATCAGAGAATCAGGCAGGTTGGAAGAGACCTCCAAGCTCACCCAGCCTAACCTAGCACCCAGCCCTAGCCAATCAACCAGACCATGGCACTAAGTGCCCCAGCCAGGCTTTGCTTCAACACCTCCAAGGATGGCAACTCCACCACCTCCCTGGGCAGCCCATTCCAATGCCATTCACTCTCCCTGGCAGCATCTTCCTCCTGATCTCCAGCCTAGACCTCCACTGGCACAACTTGACACTGTGTCCCCTCCTCCTGTTGCTGGGTGCCTGGCAGAAGAGCCCAACCCCAGCTGGCTACAACCTCCCTTCAGATAGCTGTGGAGAGCAATGAGGTCTGCCCTGAGCCTCCTGTTCTGCAGGCTGCACACCCCCAGCTCCCTCAGCCTCTCCTCACAGGGCTGTGCTCCAGGCCCCTCCCCAGCCTTGCTGCCCTTCTCTGGACACCTTCCAGCACCTCAACATCTCTCTTGAATTGAGGGGCCCAGAACTGGACACAGCACTCAAGGTGTGGCCTGAGCAGTGCTGAGTACAGAGGCAGAAGAACCTCCCTGCTCCTACTGGCCACACTGCTCCTGATCCAGCCCAGGATGCCATTGGCTCTGCTGCCCACCTGGGCACACTGCTGCCTCATCTTCAGCTACTCTCTACCATCACCCCCTGGCCCCTCTCTGCCTGGCTGCTCTCCAGCCACTCTGTCCCCAGCCTGCAGCACTGCTTGGGGTTGCTGTGGCCAAAGTGTAGAACCCTGCACTTAGCCTTGTTCAATCTCATCTCCTTGGCCTCTGCCCACCCATCCAGCCTGCCCAGGTCCCTCTGCAGAGCTCTCCTACCTCCAACATATCCACAGGTGCTCCTAACTTGGTGTCATCTGCAATGACATGAAGTTATAACTTGACATGATAATGTCAAGTTCCTTATAGCAATATGAGCTTTAGACTTTGACTTTTTTTCCTGGCTACAGGTACTTCATTCAGAAACTGATAACTGTGCTTAACCACCAATTTGAGATCCATCAGGAAGATGTGAGTATATAATCTTAATATATAATGTGATGCTAATTATATTTCCTATTCTATGGTAGCCTCACTTCTCTCTCCTTCATCTCCAATCTCCTTTTCATATTATTTAATTACTAGCAAGCTTCTTAAGCTGTCTTTAAATGAAGGGTATAATAAATGAATTTAAATTAATTACACTGATCTTTTAAACTTCTTTTTGCTCCATTTTATTCCATTCAAATGCCAGAAGCTGCTGCCAGTCTTAGCCTTAGCCATGGTAAGATACTTCAAGGGCCAGTTGCTTGCATGCTCAGTGGTGATGGCTTCTGGCAATTCTCTTTTGTGTGCTGTTTCTTTTTGTTGGCTCTATCAGCTCAAACACTATGTCCACATGACTTTTTTTCCCCCCAATGACAAAGGTTCCTTGGGAAATGTAGAGTACTAGAATAAAAAAATATGCTTTAGCACCCAGTGTATGAAGGAGACAACTGACACCTTGTCAGAGACATGAAAGAAAAAGGAAATTGTTGACATCATAATGATATTTCTCTCCAGAATTTGTTCTTCATTCCTGTCTAAATTAATCTCAACTTACCGACCTTCAAACATATAGAAAGATTCCTGTTTGATGAGTCTGCCCTTTGAAAGGAATCAGAAAAAAAAGGACAGAAACAGTTGCCCTGAGGTGATACAACATTTGGCAAGGTTTGAACAGACTTTTAAGTTCTGCTTATTTGAATGAAGCTTGGTAATTCTGTCCTACATAGAGTATAGCTAGTCCCGTAGAAGTGTGAGAAGATAGGAGAGTGGAGCAGACTAAATCAGTCTAAATTGTTTGAAATTTTCATTTGTTTGGTGTGAACAATCATAGTTTACTTAATCTTCCACTTTATTCAAGTTTTTACACATTGACTTGAATCATAGAATCATAGAATCATAGTCATAGAATCATAGAGGCATAGAATCATAGAAGCATAGAATCATAGAGTCATAGAAACATAGAATCATAAAAGCATAGAAGCATAGACTTATGGAGTCAAAGACTCAGAAGCACAGAATCATAGAAGTATAGGGTCATAGAGCATAGAATCACAGAAGCATAGAGTCATAGAAGCATAGAAGCATAGAATCATAGAGTCATAGATTCATAGAATCATAGAAGCATAGAATCACAGAGTCATAGAAGCATAGAACCATAGAGTCATAGAATCATAGAATCATAGAAGTATAGAAGCATAGAAACATAGAACCATAGAGTCATAGAGTCATAGAATCATAGAATCAAAGAATCAGAATCATAGAATTATAGAATCGTAGAGTCATAGAATCATAGAATCATAAAAGCATAGAAGCATAGAATCATGGAGTCAAAGAATCAGAAGCATAGAATCATAGAATCATAGAGTCAGAATCATAGAAGTATAGAGTCATAGAATCATAGAATCAAAGAATCAGAATCATAGAAGCATAGAAGCATAGAAGCATAGAATCATGGAGTCATAGAATCATAAAAGCGTAGAAGCATAGAATCATGGAATGATAGAATATTAAGGACATTTAGAAAGAGTTTAAAAAGGGTTATGACCTTGTAAAATGGATTTTACATTGGTGACTCTTCAGCCTGGAGAAGCGAAGGCTTCCAGGAGACCTTAGAGTAGCCTTCCAGGATCTGAAAGGGGCCTACAGGAAGGCTGGAGAGGGACTATTGACAAGGTCTGGCAATGACAGGACAAGGGGCAATGGGTTTGAACTGGCAGAGGGGAGATTTAGACTGGATGTCAGGAGGAATTTCTTTAGAGTGAGGGTGGTGAGACACTGGCACAGGTTGCCCAGGGAGGTTGTGGCTGCTCCCTCCCTGGAAGCATTGAAGGCCACGTTGAAGGAGGCCTTGAGTGACCTGTATGAGTGGGAAGTGTCCCTGCCTATGGCAGGGGGTTGGAACTGGATGATCCTTGAGGTCCCTTCCAACCTTCCCCTCTGCCAGTTCAAACCCATTGCCCCTTGTCCTGTCATTGCCAGACCTTGTCAATAGTCCCTCTCCAGCCTTCCTGTAGGCCCCTTTCAGATCCTGGAAGGCTACTCTAAGGTCTCCTGGAAGCCTTCGCTTCTCCAGGCTGAAGAGTCTGAAATCTGTGATATCAAGAAATGATCAGAGCACTTTTGTTACCTGTTCCTGAATCCAAACCTGTACCCCCCACACTGTGCTGTTTCTACACAGGTGAGATTTTGAAGATTAAGTTAGTAGAACAACCAGCGAAACCCAGTTAAGACAGAGCATTCAATTAGAAACAAACAACTATATGCAAACATAACTTTAATAGGAATTTCATACTGAAGTTGGCTATTGTGATGGTTTGAGGCTTATTGGAATAGTTTACTGAGAGAAATTAAACCCTTAACTGTGAGAAGAAAAGAAAAAAAATACAACAGTAACTTATATCACTCATTTCTTCCCCTCAGAAACACAACCTGTCAAAATATAGCTCAGACACTCACTGTTCACACACTTCTCAGTTAGTTCCCAGTTGTTTTTCTCCTTTCTCTCTGGTGGTCTGTGGTTGCTTCTGCCTTTAATCCTACCCAACCCTATATTTCCTCTAACCTCCTTGTTGTCTTTTTGACATCTCACCTGAGCTCTCTCCAGATTTATCATGTGAGATATACAGGGATTGGTCTGGTTATTGTTGAAGGGAGAGAAAGAGGGGGGAGAAGGTTTGGGTTGGGAGCCTCCTGGAAATCTGATTGTTTTGGGAGGGATTTTGTGTTTCTGTATTACTTTTAACTTGTGTATAACTGTGTATCGTATATATACATGCTTGTAAATTGAATACATGTGCTGTTTGAAGCTAACTGAAATATTTGAATGAAAAAAAATAGATTATAGTCTGTGAAAAGCAAACAGTGGTGATGTCTGCTTCACTCATAGGCTTGCTGAGAAGGATAAAAACAAGGACACAAACATAGGTAAGACAGAGTCTCTCTGTTGGATTCGGTGCCTGTGTCTTCTCCCTGGGCTTTTGTGGCTGTGTAACTCAACTCACCGTTCTGCTTCTAACCTCCCTTCCCCATCCTCTAAACTCACCTTGCACCTAAGGCAAAGCCTGGGATAAGGTAGAGGGGTGGAAAGGAGTTGGAAGGGTGGTTGGGAGACCCTCCTGAGGACTCTGATTTCTGGAAGGGGGATTGTGTTTCTGTCTTACCTTTAACTTGTATATTTCTGTATATAGCTTTATATATATAGTAATGTATTGTAAATATCTGCTTGTATGTTGTGCTAAGCTGTAAACT
>VWZE01005353.1:102701-112738 GCA_013396675.1 Eubucco bourcierii
TCAGCCCAATCAAAGAGTAGGTTATACTCATCCTGTCCAAAGAGCAGGCTATACTCACCCCATCCAAAGAGCAAGTTATACTCATCCTATCCAAAGAGCAGGCTATACTCACCCTATCCAAAGAGCAGGCTATACTCACCCCATCCAAAGAGCAGGTTATACTCAGCCCATCCAAAGAGCAGGCTATACTCACCCCATCCAAAGAGCAAGTTATACTCATCCTATCCAAAGAGCAGGCTATACTCACTCCATCCAAAGAGCAGGTTATACTCATCCTATCCAAAAAGCAGGCTATACTCACCCCATCCAAAGAGCAAGTTATACTCATCCTATCCAAAGAGCAGGTTATACTCACCCAATCCATTCACTTTTAGCAAGACAATGCAAGGTTCTGGCATGCTGCTTTGGATGCAAAATTTGATGTCTAAATGTGATGCAGTTGCGTACCAGGAGAGGACAACTTTGAAATGCACTCCAAGAACAAACACAGCAGTGACTACTGCTGTTTGTAAAAAGATGAATGATAAGGGTGATGTTACTTAGTGCAGACAAATGAGAGGTCACAGGAAGGAGATCTTTCTAGCTACTATCTAGGAATCTTGGATAGATATCAGGAAAGAAAAAATAATTCCTATCATCCCAGACCTTAAAAAAAACAAAAAAAAAAAAAAAAAGAAACCAAACCAAAACCCAAATCAGTTAAGCATTTATTTATTTGTATAGCAGCGAACAATCTTCTTGCTTTCAACTGAAATACAACTGAAGCAGATATGTAAAGAATTGCTGGATTGTGTTGTGGAGGTTCAAGGTATACTTTAGAAGCAAAAAAAGCAGTAATGAGGTCTAAGCCATCTCTGTTGACTTAACTATGGCATCCTGCTCAAGGTTTTCAGCATTCACATCCATCTTTGTTAATGACTGGAACCAAACTAGAAATCAAACTCAAAAGGAAAAGGAGAATGAGTGGAGTCATCTGGCAAGCAGGATTCACCCTAGTCTGCTTTGAAATAAAATTAATTATGTCCTAGAAATTCTTCTTTCTATTTAATTACTGTGGAGATTTTCTTAAACAGATAAGACTCTGTTGTGGTCATCTGAAGTTAAGTAACACAAATCCTGTGCTTAATCTCAGAGCACATTTTTTTTTTCAATTTTATATTTAGTCATTGAAGTATGGATCCCACAGTAGGATTACTGGAGTTAAATCCAGCCAGAGACTGACACTCATAGGATCATAGAAGAATCACAGAATCAGCTGGGTTGGAAGAGACCTCTTGAGATCATCCAGTCCAACCTAGCACCCAGTCTTAGCCAATCAACCAGACCATGGCAATAAGTGCCCCAACCAGGCTTTGCTTCAACACCTCCAGGGACGGTGACTCCACCTCCTCCCTGGGCAGCCCATTCCAATGCCATTCACTCTCTCTGCCAACAACTTCCTCCTCATCTCCAGCCTAGACCTTCCCTGGTACAGTTTGAAACTGTGTCCCCTCCTTCTGTTGCTGGGTGCCTGGCAGAAGAGCCCAACCCCAGCTGGCTACAACCTCCCTTCAGGCAGCTGCAGAGAGCAATGAGATCTGCCTTGAGCCTCCTCTTGTGCAGGCTGCACACCCCCAGCTCCCTCAGACTCTCCTCACAGGGCTGTGCTCCAGGCCCCTCACCAACCTTGTTGCCCTTCTCTGGACACCTTCCAGCACCTCAACATTTCTCTTGAATTGAGGGGCCCAGAACTGGTCACAGCACTTAAGCTGTGGCCTGAGCAGTGCTGAGCACAGGGGCAGAAGAATCTCCCTGCTCCTGCTGGCCACACTGCTCCTGATCCAGCCCAGGATACCATTGGCTCTGCTGCCCACCTGGGCACACTGCTACCTCATCTTCAGCTCCTCTCTCCCAGCACTCCCAGCTCCCTCTCTACCTGGCTGCTCTCCAGTCACTCTGTCCACAGCCTGGAGTGCTGCTTGGGGTTTGTTGTGGTCAAAGTCCAACAACTCTTGGTGTTGGACTGTGCCCATTTATCCAGCCTGTCCAGGTCCCTCTGCAGAACCCTTCTGCCCTCTAACAGATCCAGACCTGCTCCTAGCTTGGTGTCATCTGCAAGCTTACTGGTGCTTGATTCAATCCCCTGGTCCCGATCATTAGTAAAGATATTGAAGGTGTCTGGGCCCAGCACTGACCCCTGGAGTACACCACTGGTGGCAGCTGCCAACTGGATGTGGCACCATTCACCACCACTCCCTGGCCCCAGCCCTTCAGCCACTTCTTGATATCCTTTGTAGCCTTTAAAATTCTCTAACCATATTTCTTGTTTGTGAGGTAATTATACAGGTCAGTGTTTGAATTCAGCACTTCACTCTGGTACATTAGGAACATTCCTTTGATTGAAATGTCTGTCATTTCTAATCATGGTACATAGAGCTGTGATTTAAATACCTATTCCCCACATACCAAGATTACATTACTGGAATGTTGCTCATTTTCCCAGTGCACAAATTGCTTTAAAACATGCAATGTAGATGTTAATATTATCCCATTTAACCTGACTGTTATTTTAGAAGAAGCTTAACCTATTCTATGCACTCTCATGAAAGAATTTTCCAACTCAGGAAGAATGTTTGTATTTATTTCTGTCCTTAGGAGCATGGCAGAGAATTTATAGCAGTGCATGTTGCTTCTAATCTGACCTTGATCATTACTGTGGAGCCTTAAATCTCTAGAGGATGTTAGAAGAAGTTTCTCATGAGACAAAACTGTAGCTATAAAACTGATAGAAAGAAGTTATCTGCCAGGTGTGTGAGAAAAGAAACAAACAAAATCTAAACCACAAGAATAATAAAAAGAAAGAAAAGAAAAAAAAAAAAGAGAGGAACAAAAAAAAAAAAGAGACAAAAAAGGGAATAAAAGAAATCAAAAAAAGGGAAAAAAGTTTTTTAAAAAAGAAACTAAAAGAGGAAAAAAAAGGTAAAAAAAGAAAGTGGAAAAGGAAAAAAAGAGAAAAAAATTTTAAATACCAAACAAAGAGGAAAAAAAAGGAAAAAAAAAAAACAGAAAAGGGGGGGGGGGGGGGGAGGGAAAAAAAAAAAAAAAGGGAAAAAAAAAAAAAAAAAAAAAAAAAAAAAAAGGAAAGGTGGGGGGGGGGGGGAAGGAAAAAGAAAAAAATAGGGAAAAAAGAAACAAAAAAGAAACAAAAAAGAAAAAATAAAATAAAAAAAAATAAAAATAAAGAAAAAAGGAAAAAGGGGGAACAAAAGAAACAAAATAGGGGAAAAGAAAAAAGAAACAAAAAAATGAAAAAAGAAAAATAAAGACAGAAAAAAGAGAAAAACAAAAAAGGAACAGTGAAAAAAGAAGGAAAAAAAGAAAAAAGAAAAAAAGAAACAAAAAAGGAAAAAGAAAAATAAACAAAAAAATGAAAAAGAAGAAAAGAAAAAGAAAGAGAAAAAAAGAGAAAAGGGAAAAAGAAAAAAGAAAAAATGAAAAAAATAAAATAAAGGAAAAAGAAATAAAAATTAAAAAGAAAAAAGCTAAAAAGAGAATAAAGGAAAAAAGAACAATAAGACCAATAAGGGGAAAAAAGTTTTAAGGAAAGAAAAAAGAAAAAGAAAAAAGAAAAAAAAGGAAAAAAGTAAAACAAAAAAAAAAGAAAAAGGGAAAAAGAATAAAAAAGAGGAAAAATATTAAAAAATTAAAAAGAAAAAAGAGGGGGAAAAGGGAAAAAAGGAAAGAAAAATAAAAAGAGGAAAAAAAAAAAAAAAAAAAAAAAAGAAAAAAAAAAAAAAAAAAAAAAAAAAAAAGAGGGGGAAAAGGGAAAAAAGGAAAGAAAAAAAAAAAGAGGAAAAAAAAAAAAAAAAGAAAAAACCAAAAAGGAAGATAGGTTTAATCAATAGGTGGCAGTAAGAGATAAGAAGCCTGAAGGCTAGGCTCAGACCTTAGGCACATTAATGACACCTACAGTAAACGCCACCAAGTAGAAGCTGACAAAGACCTTGCTTTGCCACAATCTGTCTTTATTCAGCTCTGCATTACAGTGGTTAGGTATAGTTGATTGCCTGAGGTGCAGGATAAAGCTTTTAAATAACTGTATATGTATTTGGCTTCAATTTTTGCCATTGTGTTTTCTTTTAAGCTTTTATTTTAAACTGATTTTGTGATGCAAAATGGTTTATTCCTAGTTTTGCTATAGGACCACCCAGTCCATCAGTCACCTTAGGGGTAATGTTTAGGTATGTAGACTTTTAAAGTGTCATTCTGTCTACAGAAGTATGCAGGTAATAAAGTGTAGTAGAAAGAGGACACTATCAGTGTCCAAGTGTATTCCAAGAATTCTGCTGCTCTGTGTGCCTGTGTTTTAAGCTGATATCACATCAGAATGGCAGGGAAAAAGCTGTATTGTACTGCAGCATCCATTTTGGACACATCTATTCTCTAGACTCTTTTTCTCTTTCAAAAAAAAAAAAAAACAAAACAAAAAAAGTCACAAGGCACAGAGAATATTGTCCTTTATTCCACTTTGGAAAGTTAAAAACGAGAATATATTTTCTGATGTGCACTCAGCAATAGGATCTGTGTATGTATGCTCAGAATAAAAAGAGTAACTTGGTTATAAATGCTTTAGATTTGTATAGGTTGTGTAGATTTTTTGTAGATTTTGTAGATTATGCAGGTTTTTGAAGTGCTTTACTTTATGTAAAAGTATGAGCTCCAAGCTATGTGTCTTAAGTTGGCTGTTTGTGCAGTCTCTGTGTTTTGTGCAGCAGCCAGTCCCGTGGTGCTTTGTTGTTTGACTTGAGAGCTTTTGCTTTGTGAGAGAAAACGTTACTGTTACTTTTCTGCTTCTCCATGAGCATTTCCAAAGGGAATTTATTTTTTAATAGACATGATTTTTCCTGCCAAAACACACATAAATAATATTTTAGAAGAAAAAAATAAAAAGAAGAAAAAAAAGAAGACAAAAAGGGGAAAAAAGGGAAAAAGGAAAAAAGGGGGGAAAAGGGAAAATGGAGAAAAAAAGAAAAAATTAAATTATTAAAGAAAAAAGGGAAAAAAGAAAAAACAAAAAAGAAAAAAGGAAAAATGAATAAAAAAAGAAAAAAAGAAAAATTAAAATATTAAAAAGAAAAAAGGGAAAAAAAGAAAAGACAAAAGAAAAAAGAAAAAAGGGGAAAATGGATAAAAAAATTAAAATACTAAAGAAAAAAGAAAAAAGGAAAAAAAGAAAAGACAAAAAAAGGGGAAAATGGATAAAAAAGGGAAAAAAGAAAAAAGAGAAAAAAATAAAATAACAAAGAAAAAAGGGAAAAAAGAAAAGAAAAAAGAAAAAAGAAAAAAGGGGAAAATGGATAATAAAAGGGAAAAAAGGAAAAAAGAGAAAAAATTAAAATACCAAAGAAAAAAGAAAAAAGGGTAAAAAGAAAAGACAAAAGAAAAAAGAAAAAAGGAAAAAAAGAAAAGACAAAAGAAAAAAAGAAAAAAGGGAAAAAAAGAAAAAAGGGAGAAAAGAAAAGACAAAAGAAAAAAAGAAAAAAGGGAAAAGATAAAAAAAGAAAAGACAAAAAAAGGGAAAAAAGGATGAAAGAAAAAAAAGGCAAAAAAGACAAAATAAAAAAAAGAAAAAAGAAAACAAAATAAAAAAGAAAAGAAAAAAGAAAAAAAGAAAAGAAAAAAGAAAAAAGAAAAAAAGAAAAGAAAAACGAAAAAAGAAAGAAAAGATAAAAAAAGAAAAAAGAAAAAAGGTAAAAAAGAAAAGACAGGGAAAAAAAAGGAAAAAAAGATGAAAGAAAAAAAGAAAAGATGAAAGAAAAAAGAAAAAAGAAAAGACAAAGGAAAAAAAGGGGGGAAAGGGGGGAAAAAAAAAAGAAAAGACAAAAAGGAAAAAGGCAACAAAGGGGGAAAAAAAAGAAAAAAAAAGACAAAAAAGGAAAAAGAAAAAAAAAGGAAAAAAAGACAAAAAAGGGGAAAAAAGGCAAAAGAAAAAAAGAAGAAAAGGGGAAAAAAGAAAATAAAAAGAAATGAAAAAAAGGTAAAAAATATTAAAAAAAAGGAAAAAAGACAAAATTTTTAAAAAAAGAAAAAAGGGAAAATATAAAAAAAAGGGGGGGGAAAGACAAAAGAAAAGATAAAAGAAAAAAAAAAAGAAAAAGGGGGAAAAAAGGTAAAAGCAAAAAAAAAAAAGGAGGAAAAAAGAAATTTTTTTTTAAAAAAAGGAAAAAACCAAACCCTGAAATGCCAAATGAAAGAGAAATTATTTGCAGTGATTAGCTATAAATCCGGGAGTTATATGGAGTACAGAATATGAAAGAATCAGCTCAGAAATCTGTCCTGGCAAAGTAAACTGGCAGAGGGAAGAATTAGACTGGATGTTAGGAGGAAGTTCTTTGCAGCGAGGGTGGTGAGACACTGGCACAGGTTGCTCAGGGAGGTTGTGGCTGCTCCCTCCCTGGAGGTGTTCAAGGCCAGGTTGGAGGAGGCCTTGAGTAAACTGCACTAGTGGGAGGTGTCCTGCAGGGGCTTGGAACTAGATGATCATTGAAGTCCCTTCCAACCTTACCATTCTATGATTCGATGGTTTTGGAAGAAGTGAGTTGGATGTACACACACACACACACACACACACACACATTTACATGGATGCAATTACAGATATTGACAAGATAATTACTTTCTAGTGCTTTGCCAATAGTAGCAACCACTGCAGAGCTTTTGAGTAGCTTCATTAGCTGCTGGATGCCTGCTTTAAGAAATTCAGCTGCCATGGTTCAATGTAGATACCACATTTCAAGTAGGTTGCTCAATAGTAACGAGTGCAGCTCAGTAAGAGCCCTCCCCAGGGTACACTGATGTTTTATATTTTGCTGAAATCAGTTGAAGTGTGTCACACTGGCACGGAAAGAAAACAACAGGTGGTGATTTCAGATTTCCCAGGTGAGGACTGCAGTCAGTTGATCAAGCTGCAATTGCTTTTTACTCTGGGGGAAATACAGAATATGCATGGATTATTCTTTGTGGTCATGCTTTGTTGGCGTCCAGTTAGCTTCTGACATCACCAGCTTAAACTGCACCTCCTTTACAGGCAGATAATTGTATCCTTTTGCCAAGGACATTCACATAAGTCAGTGTCCTGCATCTGCCTCAGCTACAGGAGTTCTCTGTTTAAACTCTTTGAGAAATCAATAGATTTATGGAGAAATTATCCATTCTATCATTTTTGCATAATTTAAAAATTATTGCTCTTTCTCCTTTTATGTATCCCCTTCTCATTAAGGCTAAATGTAGCTTTTCCTTTTTTCCAGTAATTGATAGGCTCCATTTTCTTGATTAATATGCAGTGAAAGTTACCTTTGGTTCCCTACCAGTGTGAAAGTTATAAAATGATAGGAGTATCCATGACTTACACAATACCTCAAGGAGAAGACAAGAATGTTAAATATGAAAAGTATTTTTTTTTTTTACAAAACTGCTGGTACAGGGGTGAAAAGAAGGCTTCAGATACTATCATAATGTTAACACTTTGTGGGAAGATATCATTTTTACACTTTTTTGTTATTTGTTTTATATTGACAGAATATTGGAACCAGGATTATTCCAAAAGTGATGGCAGTTTGGTGAAGTCTTCACTGACTGGAAAAGGGGAAACATAACTGAGATTTTCAAAAAGGGTAGGAAGGAGGAGTTGGGGAATTCCAGGCCAGGCAGTCTCACCTCTGTGCCCAGTAAGGTCATGGAGCAGACCCTCCTGGAGGCGCTACTGAGACAGGGGAATAGCGAAGTGATTGGGTACAATCAGCATGGCTTCAGCAAGGGCAAATCCTGCCTGACAAGCCTGGTGGCCTTCTGTAAAAGGTCACAACATGAATAGTTGAGGGGTGAACAACTGATGGCATTTACCTGGACCTGACCATAAGCCTTCAACACTGTCCCTCACCACATCCTGTTGTACAAGCTGGTGAGACATGGGTTTGATGGGTGGAGCACAAGATGGATAAAGAAGTGGCTTGATGACTGCACCCAAAGAGTGGCTGTCAATGGGTCTATGTGCCAGTGGAGGCAGCGACAAGCAGAATCCCTCAGGGATCAATCCTGGGACCAGTCTTGTTCAACATCTTTGTCAGAGCCATGGACAGAGGCATTGAGTGCAGCCTCAGCAAGTTTGCTGACAACACAAAGCTGTGTGGTGCAGTAGACAGGCTGGAGGATAGGGATGGCATCCAGAGGGACCTGGGCAGGCTGGAGAGTTGGGCACAAGCCAACCACCTAAGGTTCAACAAGGCCAAGTGCAAGGTCTTGCAGCTGGGTCAAAGCAATCCCAAGCACAAATCCAGGCTAGGCAGTGCCTGGCTGGAGAGCAGCCCTGAGGAGAGGGACTTGGGGGTGCTGGTGGATGAGAAGCTGAACATGAGCCATCAGTGTGCACTTGCAGCCCAGAGAGCAACCAGAACCTGGGCTGCATCAAGAGAAGTGTGGCCAGCAGGGCCAGGGAGGTGATTCTGCCCCTCTGCTTCGCTCTGGTGAGACCCCAGCTGGAGTACTGCATCCAGTTCTGGAGCCCCTGGGACAGAGGGTTGTGGAGATGCTGGAGTGTGTCCAGAGGAAGGCCACGAGGATACTCAGAGGTCTGGAGCTGCTCTGCTGTGAGGACAGACTGAAAGAGTTGGGGTTGTGCAGGCTGGAGAAGAGGAGGCTCCCAGGTGACCTTGTTGTGGTCTTCCAGGGTCTAAAGGGGGCTGCAGAAAAGCTGGAGAGGGACTTTTTAGGGTAGCAGGTAGTGCCAGGACTAGGGGGGAATTGAGGAAAGCTGGAGGTGGGGAGATTCAGCCTGGAGGTGAGGAGAAAGTTCTGCATCTTGAGAGTGATGAGAACCTGACAGGGGTTACCCAGTGAGGTGGTTGAGGCCCCATCCCTGGAGGTGTTTAAGGCCAGGCTGGATGAGGTTGTGGGCAGCCTGATCTATGGTAGGGTGTCCCTGGGCATGGCAGGGTGGTTGGAACTGAACGATCTTCGTGGTCCCTTCCAACCCTGACTCATTCTATGATTCTATGATCTCTTCAAACAAACAAACAAACACACAAGGAAACCAAACAAACAGGAAAAAAGAAGTGTTTCACTAATACCTCTTTTAAATTCACTTTCACAGCTTGAAACTGTCTGGAAATGTGAAGAAGATCATCAGGTCAGATAGCATTTTGTTAAGCTTGTATAAATAATTATAACCACGGGGACCAAAGTCTGTTCCACCTTATTCAGTCAGGATATAACTAGGAAAAAAAAAAAAAAAGTGAGGTTTTAAAGCTTCTCTGTTCAAGCCCATATTCAGGAGGCTGATGTGATTTCTGCTAGCACCTTGTTGGTATGGAGAAATTTACAAGCACTTTCCTCTCTGTTGCAGGTTTTGTATGGAAATATTGCAATTCATTAATATCTGCCTTGAGAAGTAGTTATTTATAATGTTAATTCACTTCTCGTTAGCGTCATCACTTTGGAGCCAGTGGCAAAATTATGTAACACAGTAATGGTGTCTGAAAATGAACAACATAAATAGTGATCTGCAGTGCAAGTAGTAACGAGTTAAATATTTTATTTAAAAATAAGAATATTTTATTTTAAAAATAATATTTTATTTTTAAATAAGAATATTTTATTTAGAGGTAAAAATATTTTATTTAAAAATAAGAATATTTCCTTTAAAAATAAACATTAAAAAAGTGGGAGGCAGGGAATGTGAATCTAACAAGTCACCTTGAGCATTTGGAAATGCAGTGAAATGCAGAGGAAAAGACACAAACGGAAATATAAGAAGTGGAGTGGGAAGAACATGGAAGTGTTGAAGCGGGTTCAGAGGAGGCCACCAAGATGCTGAGAGGGCAGCAGCAGCTCTGCTATGAGGACAGGCTACAGGAGTTGGGGCTCTGCAGCCTGCAGAAGAGAAGGCTTTGAGGAGATCTTAGAGTAGTCTTCCAGTATCTGAAGGGGGCCTACAGGAAGGTTGGGGAGGGACTATTGACAAGGTCTTGCAATAACATGACAAGGGGCAATGGGTTTAAACT
>VWZE01005354.1:631-37457 GCA_013396675.1 Eubucco bourcierii
CCATCTGTGGGCAACCACAGGAGGGTGGGAACAGAAGTTTGAGCAAGCAAGTGATGGCATGTGCAACAAATGATGATGAAACGTGGCTGAACTAAGTAGTTAGGGCCAGATTCTTGCAGCAAAGTTCAGCAAGCTTCACGCCAAAGCCAAATGGGACTGAGGAATCAAGTTCAGTATCATCCAGTGCTAGCCACCCTGACTGCCTGCAGAGTGTATTCAAGGTTAAACAAAATTTACTGTAACTCATATTTTAAGTGTCTCTCAGCTTGGCTGCCCACACAGGAAACAGCTTGGAGCAGGTGGTCAGTGAAGCCTGTGGATCACGGCTGGCTCCGCTCAGGGTGCCTGTGGGTTACTGACTCACTGCTGAATTATGAGCCCAAACAAAAGGCTTTAAGATAAACTCAAAGTCAAGAAATTGAAGAAGACAAGGTGAAGGAAATGATGAGTCCAGCCTGTGCCCTATATGCACGTGATGGATGAGAAGTTGTAATAAAGCAAGGCAAAGCAAGTGGTTGTCGTGATGGGGTTTGCTCCTCCTACTTGCTAGAGCACCTGATCAAGAAATTGTGGGAGTGTGACAAAAGACGGCAGGTGAGTGAAAAGCTGTTCTTGGCTGCCATGCTGCTTCTAGCCTCCTAGTAACTGCCCTCCTCCTCATCCCTCCCAACCCTGTATTTTAAAATAAGTTTTAACCATCTCATTTGCCTGAAAATGTTTGTTTGAACATATTAAAAACAAAGAAAAGTTTATCCAAAAAAAAAATCACTTCTGGATTAAAGCCTTATGAATGCTGCACAGAAACCAGTGCTAGTGCCAGTACTTTTATTCTGTTTGAAGGCTTGTTTGTTTCTTTTTTGTTTTATTTTTCTCCATCACTTTTCAGTGCTAAAGAATCTTCACACCTTCAGTGTGTAGGTTTTTCTCCCACATCTTCAGTGTGAGAGAAAAATCGACCAAACTGGAAAAACTTTGCTGCTGGTTTATTAGCCACGACTCATACTGAAGTTTTATGGGAGTGCTACTTTTATGGCATTCCATATTATTAAAATAGATGCTTTTATTTCAGATACTGTTAAAAATTACACACATGAGGGTAAGGGAGAAAAGGATGGTTTTAGAAGATTCATACTGTCCTCTAAAGGTCTTTAACTCCTCCTGTGCTCTGGTTTTGCTGTGAATGCCATGCAGCTCATTGTGCAACGAAAGCATCACTTTTGCAAGGTGACTCCTAGACCTGAACTTCCCATGCTCCTCTCCAAGTCTATAAAACATAGTGAACGACAGCAGAATTTGGTAGGTTGTCTGAGGGGCCTTCACTCAGGCATGTCCTTTTAGGCTGGCCAATGATCTTCTCTGGAAGGGAGGAATAGCAAGCAGGAGCCTTGGGTGGAGCAAAGGCAGATGAGAAGGTGAACACAGCCACACACTATGCATTTATTTGTTTCAATATTTCTCCCAGGCACCCCTGCATGGTGGGAAGTGTGGTTTCATTTGGGGCCCTCCCATTTTCTGACCTGACTGCAAGGTTTGCTGTCACCCAAGTCCTGCACCAAAGAGTCCAAGAAGCCACGGTCTGCTCCAGATCCTGACCAGCAGTCATAATAATCTACTTTCTTTCCTTCCTCTCACCATCCCTCCTGACACCTGCTCCACAGCAGTAATTTTGTGACCTCCCAGGTGCCTGATTTCTGCTGAAGAAGAGAAAAAAAGCAGTCACATTTCCTGAGAAGGGAGTTTTCATTCAGAAAGCACAGATTGCATCATGAGTTTGCATGCTGTAAACTAGGTCTGTCTAGATGATTCACAGTGGTGCCAGCAGACATACCTGTGCAAACACACACCCTGAAGTATTATAAATTAGTCTAGTTGTCTAATGCACTCACTGAGTGCCTAACACTGCTGGTAAAGTATGTGCTGGCTTTGCTAGCATGGGAAGATGTTGTAAGGTCTGATCTGAAGCCAGTTTAACTCAATGAGCTTTAGATCTGAGTTTAGATCATGAGAAATGCTCCAAACCAACTCTCATTTAACATAGGATGGTCAAACCACTGGGGCAACCCTTCTCATGCTTTGGGTAGGGGCTTAAATACCTGGCAAAATCAGGGTCTGTATGGTTAACTAACTATGCTAAGAGCCAGCCCCCACCTTTCCAGATCCCCTGACTTTGTGCTCTAATCCTGGGCCAGCGAGTGCATGTTTGCCGTTGTAGGAACACACTTTAGAGGTGTGAACTCTTACATGCATTTTTACACCAGGATGTCACAAAACCAATTGCATCTATACCGGGAGCTTTTGCTGGTATTAAAGTCTACTGTAACCTTTCTGTGGCAGATCAGGACCACAGAATCATTTACATAAAATGAAAAATGCAGGAAACTTAATGCTGATCTGCCCTGGGATCACAGGATGTTAGAGGTTGGAAGGGATCTCTGTAGATCTTCAGGTCCAACGCCGCTGCTAGAGTAGGGCCATATAACTAGTGCAGGTCACACAGGAACACATCCAGACAGGTCTTGAAAGTCTCCAGAGAAAGAGACTCCACAACCTCTCTGGAGGGCCTGTTTCAGTGCTCTGTGACCCTTACAGCAGAGAAGTTCTTCCTCATGTTGAGGTGGAACTTCCTCTGCTCTAGTTTGCATCCATTGCCTCTTAGAGCACCAGTGAGAAGAGGCTACCCCTTCTTTCTTGACTCCCAGCCCAAGTGAGAAGAGGCTGTCCCTTCTTTTTTGACACCCAGCCCAAGTGAGAAGAGGCTGTCCCTTCTTTCTTGACTCCCAGCCCAAGTGAGAAGGGGCTGTCCCTTCTTTCTTGACTCCCAGCACCAGTGAGAAGAGGCTGTCCCTTCTTTCTTGACTCCCAGCACCAGTGAGAAGAGGCTGTCCCTTCTTTCTTGACTCCCAGCACCAGTGAGAAGAGACTGTCCCTTCTTTCTTGACTCCCAGCACCAGTGAGAAGAGGCTGTCCCTTCTTTCTTGACTCCCAGCCCTCATCTGTTTATACACATTCATTAGATCCCCTCTCAGTCTTCTCCTCTACAGACTAGAAAGCCCCAGATCTCTCAGCCTTTCCTTATAAGACAGTTCTGCAGTCCCCTAATCATCCTTGTAGCCGTCCATTAGATTTTCTCAAGTAGATCCCTGTCCCTCTTGAACTGGGGTGCCCAGAACTGGATGCAATATTCCAGGTGGAGCCTCAGTAGGGAAGAGTAGAGGGGGAAGAGAAGCTTCCTCAATCTGCAGTACACACTTAAAGCACCCCAGGATCCCATTTGCCTTCTTGGCCACAAGGGCACATTACTGTCTTCAGGAGAACTTCTTGTCCACCAGGAGGACTTCCAGGTCCTTCTCCATGGGGCTGCTCTCTAGCAGATCANATATTCCAGGTGGAGCCTCAGTAGGGAAGAGTAGAGGGGGAAGAGAAGCTTCCTCAATCTGCAGTACACACTTAAAGCACCCCAGGATCCCATTTGCCTTCTTGGCCACAAGGGCACATTACTGTCTTCAGGAGAACTTCTTGTCCACCAGGAGGACTTCCAGGTCCTTCTCCATGGGGCTGCTCTCTAGCAGATCAACTCCTAACCTGTACTGGTCTAGTTTGTTTTTTCTTCCCAGATGCAGGACTCTGCAGTTATCCTTGTTGAACCTCATTAGGTTCCTCTTCACCCAGCTCTCCAGTCTGTCCAAGTCTCAATGAATGGCCACACAGCCTTCAGGTGTCTCAGCCAAGCCTCCCAGTTTGGGACTGTCAGCAAACTTGCTGAGTAGACACTCTGTGCTCTCATCAGTGTCATTGATGAAGATGTTGAACAGAACTGGACCCAGCACTGATCCCTGGGGGACTCCACTAGTCACAGATCTCCAGCTGGAGTTGGCACCATTGATCACCATTCTTCACACTGTTATGCAACCAGTTCCTAATCCATCTCATTGTCTATTCTATAACACACCTTCTGAGTTTGCTCATAAGGATGGTATGGGATGGGGTGTCAAAAGTCTTGCTAAGGTCAAGGTAGGCTACCTCCACGGGTCTCCTTGCATCTACCCATTCAGTTACAACATCGTAGAATGCTATCAGATTAGTCAAGCATGATTTCCTCTTAGGAAACCTATGCTGACTACTCCTGATAACCTTATTCTCTTCAAAGTGCCTAGAGATGACCTCCAGAATGAGCCACTCCATTGCTTTTCCAAGGGTGAAGGTGAGGCTGACTGGTTGATAGTTTCCTGGAGCCTCTTTCTTGAAGATCGAAGTGATGTTGTCTTAACTTCTGTCCTCAGGCAGCTCTTCTGTTTGCTACAGTTTTGCAAAAATCCCTTGGGAAATCTTTTCAGACATGTTGAGTGGCTGAAAAAAAGTTAGAGGTTTTTCCCTTTTGTAATCATAGAATCATACAATGGTAAGGTTGGAAGGGACCTCAAGGATCATCTAGTTCCAACCTCCTGCCATAGGCAGGGACACCTCCCACTAGTACAGCTCACTCAAGACCTCGTCCAACCTGGCCCTGAACACCTCCAGGGAGGGAGCAGCCACAACCTCCCTGGGCACCCTGTGCCAGTGTCTCACCACTCTCACTGGAAAGAACTTCCTCCTAACATCCAGTTTCAATCTCCCCTCTGCCAGTTCAAACCCATTGCCCCTTGTCCTGTCATTGCAAGACCATTGTCAATAGTCCCTCCCCAGCCTTCCTGTAGGCCTCCTTCAGATACTGGAAGCCTACTCTACGGTCTCCTGGAAGCCTTCTCTTCTCCAGGCTGCAGAGCCCCAACTCTCTCAGCCTGTCCTCATAGCAGAGCTGCTGCAGCCCTCCGGGCATCTTCATGGCCTCCTCTGGACCCACTCCAACAGTTCCATGTCCTTCCTGTGCTGGGGGCTCCAGAACTGCACACGGGACTCCAGGAGGGGTCTGAGGAGAGCAGAGTAAAGGGGCAGAATCCCCTGCTGGCCACACTGCTCTTGCTGCAGCCCAGAACTTGGTTGAGAGGTATATTTCCAAATACTCATATTCTGTGGTCCACCTTCCTTCAGCTGGGCCATGGATTTGAAATCACAAAGATATAATAATGTAGGTCTGCAGAAACCTCTTTTCCAGTTTATCTGTGCATGTTACATTAGAAGGGGAAAATTTCATACAATCTTTCTGAACTCCCCAATCACAAATTGTAAAACACCCACCCATGCAGTGTTTTCCAAGAACATTTTAGGTGACAGATCTTCAGGAAAAGACCTACCACTGGGAAGTCTGTGTGCATCAGGAATTCAGTGCTCTGTTACATCTTATTGGAAATCAACCTGTCTCATTTTCCATTTCACTACTTTAAAAATGCTAGCTGTGGCTATGCTCTTTGTTGTAAGTAGTTGGACAGAGGCTAGAAAATAAGAAAGGGGATTTCAGGAATAGAGTTTGCCACCCACAGTGATGCCATTTTTCAAGGCACCCCTTTGATTCTCTTTACCTACCCATGTTATGCGTTGGTTGCAAGCAGTCACAGAGGTTCAAATGATCTTTCAAGCACTGAGCTTGCACAGTGTAGCAATTTTGCCACAACAGCAGCTTGAAGACAAGCTGCTTCACACTGTTGAAGGGCATTTATGAGCCCCAAGGAGTTGAGCATTGCCTGCTAGAGCCAGCCCAACACTGATACCCAGCTGAATGCTTTAATTGCACAGGAGCTTCTCTTCATTCCACTGTAGCAGCTGTGATAGGGCTCTTTTTGCCTAATTTGGCCCTCTAACACAGAGGCATGTGATTATCTCTGCCAGCTTTGGCAGCTCTTCTGCAGCATCCTTCCAGAGGTAGGCATTTCCCTCCCTTTACCATCCATGGAGTCAAGGTAATTAGCCGGGACCACAAGCTTCACTCTGTGCATCTGAAGTTGGGTGAAATTAAACCTTTGCTGTGTGAATTTCAAGACTGCAGTGTCCTAAACGCTTCCAGCATTGGGATCTTTCAGCTTTTGCTATATCTTTATTTCACTGCACTATCCAGATGGAAAACACATTGCAAGGACTGTTCAGGGCATATGTTAGTGTCAGATTTGTTCCACGAGTTTTTGAAATTTGGTATTCCCATGTTTGTAAGACAAGACAGCAGTTTCTGCATTCAGGTTTGGCTTTGATAGTTTGATGCTGTCTCTGAAGCAGATGGGTGTTCACTTCCATATGTCACCCAGAACTTTGTTTTGAGAACACCAGGAAAATAAACAAACAAACAAACAAACAACCCAGCAACTTTTGCCAGATTTTAGCCTCGTTCATCAACCATCTCTAAAAAGTGGACAGACTTTTGTGCATGAGTCTGAACAGAGAAACTAAATCAATATAGTTCCAAAGTATATATGTGGAGCAAATGAGTCAAGAAATTAATCTGAAGTTTTATTATTGAAAAAAAAAATTATATATTACCATTAAAAAAAAAAAAATCTGAGGTGTTTATGGCAGTTTTACCACAATGCTTATATCAGAGGCATTTAAAAGCTGCATGACTTTGATCAGTTCTCTTGGAAATGACCTCATTATCACTTTGTTCCTTTATAGGTAAAAACATTTTAAAAGTTGGGTTTTTAAAGAGTTCTAACTGCAAAAAAAAAAAAAAAAAGTTTTCTGTTTCTTGGTCAGATGATAAAGTTCATTATCCAAAATATATGGTTTTACTTGTTCACATCAAAATCTCTCCAGCAAATTTTCTTGGCATAAAACTAAGTCTCTCCCCATTCAGTGTATTGCCATGGAAAGGAATCTTTTTTTTTTTTAATATCTTTAGCCAAAAAGACACTTATGGAGTTATGTGTTTCATCTCCACAGCTACCAACTTCTACTTTTTGGCACCTTTTTCACCCCAGTGCACAGCTGCCACACACAGGTGTACCTCCTGCCCTACCGCGGGGACAATCCCAGTCAATCAGCACCAGAAGCACCAAAATTCATTGCAAGATGAGTTTGAATGAGTCCTTCCTGAACTGGTCTTTCCTGACACTGGGAGGATCAGCACTAGAAGCACCACAATTCATTGCAAGATGAGTTTAAATGAGTCCTTCCTGAATTTGCCTTTCCTGACACTGGGAGGACAACTGCACTCCCAGTCAATCAGCACTAGAACCACCAAAATTCATTGCAAGATGAGTTTGAATGAGTCCTTCCTGAATTTGCCTTTCCTGACACTGGGAGGACAACTGCACTCCCAGTCAATCAGCACCAGAAGCACCAAAATTCATTGCAAGATGAGTTTGAATGAGTCCTTCCTGAATTTGCCTTTCCTGACAGTGGGAGCTGGCTCCAGCATTCATGTGGTGAGAGCAAGAGAGAACTGGGAATAGCAGACCTGGTAGGCGTTTTGGGCTCAATCCTCCCTCTTGCCCAACAGTCTAGGATCAGCTAACAGAGCTGTAATGGTCTTGTGGGGCCAGCAAGAGCATTCAGACCTTCATGCAAAGCCCACCAAACATGTTTGTAAAGCAACTGGGTATTAAAGGGAGGGAAGTTCTTAAAGTAGAAGAGAATGGTCAGGTTGGAAGAGACCTCAAAGATCATCTAGTTCCAACCCCCTGCCACAGGCAGGGACACCTCCCACTAGTACAGGTTACTCAAGGCCTCATCCAACCTGGACTTGTACACCTCCAGGAAGGGAGCAATTTTTTTTAATTTAAACAATTATCTCTTGTCCTGTCACAACAGGCCATAATAAAAAGATTGTCCCCATCTTTCTTACAGGCCCCCTTTAAATACTGAAAATCTCTAGTAAGATCTCACTGCAGCTTTCTCTTCTCTGAACAACCCCAACTCTCTCAGCCTGTTCTCATAGGACAGATGCTTCAGCCTTTGGATCATTTTTGTGGCACTCTTCTGGACCCACTCCAGCAGGTTAATGTCCTTCTTGTGGTAAGGACTCCAGAGCTGGACACTGCTTCAGGTGGGATCACATNAAGGGAGCAATTTTTTTTAATTTAAACAATTATCTCTTGTCCTGTCACAACAGGCCATAATAAAAAGATTGTCCCCATCTTTCTTACAGGCCCCCTTTAAATACTGAAAATCTCTAGTAAGATCTCACTGCAGCTTTCTCTTCTCTGAACAACCCCAACTCTCTCAGCCTGTTCTCATAGGACAGATGCTTCAGCCTTTGGATCATTTTTGTGGCACTCTTCTGGACCCACTCCAGCAGGTTAATGTCCTTCTTGTGGTAAGGACTCCAGAGCTGGACACTGCTTCAGGTGGGATCACATCAGAACAGAGCAGAGTGGCAGAAACACCTCCCTCAACCTGCTGATCACACTTCTTTTGATGCAGTCCAGGGTGTGATNATTTCCTGGAGCTCCTGTGCAGATAACCACATTTTGCCCTACAGCTCATGACAGGGCAGAACTAGGGTTAACTTGAAAAGTTAGCTTTTAACCCTGCAATTAGAAAGGTGCCTACACGATGTGCCTGCTTCACTGCAGGACAGTTGGACCAGATGACCTTTAAAAGACCCTTCTGACCCAGCCCATACTATGATATCCACAATACCTACTTGAAACCTTCTGTAAGAACATTTGGTTTCATCACATTTGGTTTTTTAAAGAGGAGTGAAGGATTTTGTACACGCCCACAGAGAGGCACACGGGCACACAAGTGCAGGCATTGGCTTTAATAGTTAATCCAGACAAACTAAGTATCATGTTGTCACATTAAAGGATAATGTGTTGAAAAGATCAAGGCATTTAATGAAGTGCAAAATTCATCCTACTTATGAGAAGAAATGCTGCTCTCTCTCCAGGGAAAACGCCATACAGAAAATGTGGCTTTTTAATGAAAGTTATTTGTGTCTGTTTAATATTCTGGACCATGAGAAAAGATTTTTGTTGTTGTTGTCTTGGCACGCTCAGAGCAGAGAGTGCTGCACCGCTTCATTTTTTTTTTTTCTAACAACTTGAACTCCTTGGCAGGCAGCCCCACACAAAGAGTGGATTACCTCTCTGCTTTAATGGGATAGGTCATTAGCAGATTTGGTTGTGTAACTGAGGAGGATAGCAGGAAAAATTTAAGAACTTCCTAGCTGCTGCACACTCAGCTCACCTCCTATCAAGTGCTGGGAACGCAGACCCACCACAGCCTCTGAGACACTCAGTTAATTACTCTCTGTCTTGGAGTGATTATTCCTGCTTCAGCTTCCTCCTTGCCAAGGTTAAGCACTGTTTAATGAATGAAGAGGAAGAATTAAAAATCACAACCTCGAGTGTGCAAAGATAGACTGTGTTAACAAAGTGCACGTAAAAGAAATCCCTCCAAAGAGGGCAGCTGCCCAAGCCCATCACCGAACAAGCAGCATCATAAAAACCTCTGAGGGAGCTCTTGGAGCAGGCTGATTTGCAGGGATTGCTCTGCCTTATGCTCAGACACATCTTGAAATACTCAGATGCAGCGACCAAGTAGGCACCTTCATACTACACAGTATTTTACTGGCAGTCAAGTGCGCCTATATTCCTACCCTCCAATAAACTGCAGGGAGTTAAATTTGGAATTCCCTGTCAGAGGGATTTGGAGTAAAGAAATACATTGCAGATTAATGTTGTCAATAGTTTCCACAGATTCAGCCTAAAACTAAAAGTCAGCTGGACACTTTTCCTAAGGTGATTTTCCCTTGCAACTGAGATTTGCAGTTTATGATGTCCTTAGAGTGAGTGACAGTATGAAATTATTTATTTCCAGCACTAAGGAAATTATATATTCTATTTCTCACAAGAGGCATGGTCTGTTCTCTTCTTGGAAATTTGTATTCATCATTTGTATTCTGGGTTGATGGAAAGCTCAACATGAGCCTGTAGTGTGAGTGCAGCCCAGACAGCAACCGAATGCTGGGCTGCAACAAGAGCAGTGTGGCCAGCAGGGCAAGGGAGGGGATTCTGCCCCTTTACTCTGCTCTTGTCAGACCCCACCTGGAGTACTGTGTGCACTTCTGGAGCCCTCAGCACACAAAGGACATGGAAGTGTTGGAGTGGGTCCAGAGGAGGCCACGAAGATGCTCAGAGGGCTGCAGCAGCTCTGCTATGAGGACAGGCTGAGAGAGTTGGGGCTCTGCAGCCTGGAGAAGAGAAGGCTTCCAGGAGACCTTAGAGTAGCCTTCCAGTATCTGAAGGGGGTCTACAGGAAGACTGGGGAGGGACTATTGACAAGGTCTTGCAATGACAGGACAAGGGGCAATGGGTTTAAACTGGCAGAGGGGAGATTGAAACTGGATGTTAGGAGGAAGTTGTTTGCAGTGAGGGTGGTGAGACACTGGCACAGGTTGCCCAGGGAGGTTGTGGCTGCTCCCTCCCTGGAGGTGTTCAAGGCCAGGTTGGAGGAGACCTTGAGTGAGCTGTACTAGTGGGAGGTGTCCCTGCCTATGGCAGAGGGTTGGAACTAGATGATCCTTGATGTCCCTTCCAACCTTACCATTCTATGATTCTGTAAGTTTTACAGGAACAATGTTGTCAGAAGAACTGAATACTCCCAGCCCACTGGCAAACCAGTGCAAACTGGAGATGTAGTTATCAGTGTATGCTGACAACTTGCTCTCAGGAAAACCTGAATTATGTAAGCCATATGGCAGATGTGGAAAGCTTGGACAACACCATCACAACTGTCTGTAAAGGAAGGAATGTCACAGCAGGTGGACAATTATTTTTAAGTTCTCAAACATTCCAAAACCTTGGATTTGTTGGAGTCAGGAAGGAATCTTTACCAAGCTGTCCTCACACTGTGATGTCTCAGAATAACTGAGTTAAAAACAGTGACTTAACTGAGTATAAAAACAGAAAGTTAACTGAGTATAAAACAGTGTCATTACTTTTGCAAGCACTGGCTCAGGAGAGACACTTCTCATGTGTGACTTCTCTGACTCAAAAGTATTTTTTTTACCAAGAGTTATGGTGGACACTAATGGAAAGGCATAGATATCTCTGAAAGTTTCCACATGTGGACTTATAGTTGAATGCAGGCCGGGTTTGGTGAGAAGGACTCTGGCAGTGATGAAGATTAGATCAGGTACCTAGGGGTGAACAAAATCCCTTAGAACTGCAAATCACAGATTCATGAAATGCATCAGGTTTGACCAGACTCTTGGAGACCATCTAGTCCAACCAGCCCTTCAGTGAGCAGGGGCATCTTTAACTAGATCAGTCTGCTTAGAGGCCCATCAAGTATTTCTCCATGGATGGGACCTCCACCACACCTCTGGGCAACCTGTTTCAGTATTTCACTATCCTCATTGTAAAACACTTTCTCCTAATGTTCATTCAAAATCTAACCTGCTCTAATCTAAAACCATTGCCCTTCATTCTGTCACTACAAGCTCTTGGAAATAGCCTTTCCACAGTCTCCCTGTAGGTCCCCTTCAGATATTGAAATGCTGCTATACAGTCTCTCCAGAGCCTTCTCTTCCCCAAGATGAACAAGCCCAACTCTCACAGCATGTCTTCATAGGAGAAGTGCTCCAACCATCTGATCATCTTCATGGCCCTTCTCTGGACCTGCTCCAGCAGGTCCACATCCTTCCTGTATTGGAGACCCCAGGACTGGATGCAGTACTCCAGGTGGCATCTCACTAGAGCAGAGTGGAACAGCAGAATCACCTCACTCGATTTGCAGATAGATTAAAAGCAGACTACTCCAGCAGTTGGGGTGAGTAGTCAATGTCTTATCTTAGAATCATAGAATCATAGAATGATAAGGGTGGAAGGAACCTCAAGGATCATCTAGTTCCAACCCCCTGCCATAGGCAGGGACACCTCCCACTAGTACAGCTCATTCAAGGCCTCCTCCAATCTGGCCTTGAACACCTCCAGGGAGGGAGCAGCCACAACCTCCCTGGGCAACCTGTGCCTGTGTCTCACCACTCTCACTGGAAAGAACTTCCTCCTAACATCCAATCTAAATCTCCCCCCTGCCAGTTGTCCCTTGTCCTGTCATTACAAGACCTTGTCAATAGTTCCTCTCCAACCTTCCTGTAGGCCCCCTTCAGATACTGGAAGGCTACACTAAGGTCTCCTTGAAGCCTTCTCTTCTCCACGCTGCAGAGCCCCAACTCTCTCAGCCTGTCCTCATAGCAGAGCTGCTGCAGCCCTCTGAGCATCTTCGTGGCCTCCTCTGGACCCACTCCAACAGTTCCATGTCCTTCCTGTGCTGGGGGCTCCAGAAGTGCACACAGGACTCCAGGTGGGGTCTGACAAGAGCAGAGCAAAGGGGAAGAATCCCCACCCTTGCCCTGCTTCCCACGTTGCTATTGATGCAGCCCAGGACTCGGTTGCTGTCTGGGCTGCATGTGCACACTGTAGGCTCATGTTGAGAGCTTTTCATCAACCCAGACCCCCAGGTCCTTTTCCTCAGGGCTGCTCTCCAGCCATTGTGATGAAAATAGGGGATATTCCATTTTTTCTTCAAGTCTGTGAGTGGGGAGTTGTGTAACACGCATTAAGATCCCAATCTAGTTGCCACACAAGCGGGACAGTGGCAGAGCTGTGGACACACCACTTGTGTTTTGGAACACCTTTGGTGGAAGCAGAGAAAAGGGTATTATCTATGTTTAAATGGGCAGTGGGGGAAGACAGAGCTCTAAAATTTCTTTCAAAGTAATTAAAGAAAGAATTCCCCCCACAGGATTGGCTATAAATACAGAATATATTCAAAGATTAGAAAAGCAGTGCAGAAGTATATGAAATGCAGTCAGAATCCTATCAAACCCAAACATTTTCCAAACCTCCCTCCAAACAGACCAAACCCAAACCCCCAGAACCCCTTTTCTTCTCCCATCTGGGTTCCCCATAAAGCCCAGTGTTCTTTCTTCCTCCCACCCCCACATTGCTGGTCCAGCTCAGGCTGTCCTGGGTTGAGCTGCTCCCTCCTTCAGTCAGCCCAAACAGGCTTGTGATACTCCCCCCCTGTTACCAGATAGGAGAGTGGAGGAGAGAGGGAAGGAAGAGCAAGAACTGGCTTTGTTCTCAGCCTAAAAACAGTAAGACAAAAGAATTATGGAAGTGAAATATCTCAGGATTAAAATTTTCTGTCTAGTCCTGAACACTCTGGACCTCTTGGAGGTCAATTCTCCATAGTCCTTAGACTTAAATCTCAACCTAGGACAGGTCTGAACTCCTACTGACGCTCTCTGGGTGAATGTCACATCTAAACACTAACACAACTTGCCATCACTCTGCCAGTTCCTAGACTCCATTCATCCTCCTTTGTAATGTGGGCAATGTAGCCTCTGTTCCAGCAAGCTTTCCTTATAAATGATACCTCATTAGTACAAGCTGAACATTCCCCAAAGGAGTAAGGTGTGCAATGAAGACAAAGAGAGTCTTTGATTGTTATGGCAGGGCTTTTAATGTATTCTTCCTCTCTTCCTGAGTTATGGCTATTGCAAATGGTGGTTTGCCCATGCTCTAAGCTATGTATGCACAAGCCAACACAGCACTAAAAACCACATGGCCATGATTATGGCAGTGCTGTGCCCAAGGTAATGAACCAGACTCCTAGACAGGATATATTAAGATGGGCTCACTGCCACCCTAATATGTCTACCTGGTAACTACTTGGTACAACATACAGGCAAGACATGGCTTCTTTTTCCTTCAAAAGACCATGTAGCTGCACCTTTAGTTATCTCCCCAGAGCTTTGGGGTTAGGTTTGGAGGAAGGAGCATGCTGGAAGAAAATGAAATGGAGATATTCCTCACCTGCCAGGCAAGCATGAAGAGGAAACTCTATGGGATGTAGTGAGCCTGAAACAACTTAGGAGAGTTTAGAAGGAAGACACAGTAAGATCATCAAAAACAAACAGAGACATGAAGATTTCATTCATCCAGGTGTGGTAGATTTTATGGTGATTTTATGGTAGATTTTACAGACCCAAAATTCTTCTGGTGACCAAACATTTCGAGACTGCAAGAACTCAACACTCACCGTCTCGGCCAGGTATGTTCAGAGTAAAGGATACCTCTTACAATGCTTAGCTAAACATCAAAAGCCATCTGTATGACCTTTTTTTTAATTCTCTTCTCGGGTCCCACCCACAGCAGCACTCCCTTAGTCATGTCTCAGTCTCCTGTGCTGAGGTGTTTAGAGGTTTAGAGGTTTAGAGGCTCTGTGTTCAGAGGTGCCCCAAAGACCTTGGCATTGGCACCAGCTAAGTCCAGCCGAAGAACAGAAATGAGAGCCAGTACAGGGAATTCTCCCATCAGCTTCCACCAGCAACACTGGTTTTTAAGATTTAGTGTGAACACATTTCCAAATAAGAAGTCAGACTTGTTGTGTTGGATAACTCTAGAGGTGTAAGAGAAGAAAACTAGTCCAGACCACAAACCCTTTGGAAGCGGAAGCCACAAAGACTTCAGGCTTCCCTTTCATTCTCTCTCTCATCCTTACAGTTTCAGTCCACCTCTTACAGCTGCTTCCCATTTCTTTCCCTCATGTTTCTCTTGAGAACTTTCCTCATGGTTTTGGTGTGTTTGATGGAGAAGGTCTGGCTACATTCCAGACTGAGTCATCCCAAGGGGCAGCTGCTGAAGCATCTCCACTCTCAGATGCAGAGCATCCAGTCTGCATGTCCCTGTTGAGCTGAGGAATAAGGCACAGTACTACAGATATCAAGTGTAGTCCCAGTGGATTACTGTAAATAGTTATTTTATTTTGCTGCTACTAATAGACCACCCTAGAACCTCCTAAACTTCAAGAAGCCTTCCATTTTAGAAACAGATTTGAGGAATGATATTAAGTGTCCTGTATCAAGCTGGAGGTATGGGGTGGGGAGAAGGTTGAGTTTTTGCCTGATGTAGGCAGAGGACTATCTTAAAATTTTTGAACTGGAGCTGGATGCTGCCACCATATGGGAAGGGGTGAGTGGGAAGAGGAGGCAGAGGTCCTCATAGGCCCTCCTCTGAAGAGCTGTAATAGATTCCCTCACATTCATTTAGTGGGATGGAGAGCAGATTGAAAACATATTAGTGTCACTGTCGTTCCTGCCGAGCACAATCTTCGCTCTGCTCAAGATGTTGCTCAGATGTGAGCCAGGGTGGCCTTTTACCTTCTCAGAAGTGATTCAGGGGAACATTACTTCTCCCATCAGAATGGTTTTAGCCTGCAAATGTTCACCTCAGTTTTGCAAAGGTGGCTCCTTAGGTACACGTGAGATTGCAGTTAGTTAAAAAGAATTGTGTTTATCCATTATTCTTTCTTTTTTCTTTTTTTTTTCTCTCCCTGATGACTGTGTTGGTTTTAATCCATACTAGAAATTTGTAATTTCCTTAAACAAAGCACTCAAGGTCATTTACATGATGACCATGCAAATATGTGTGTAAACATCCTGCTTTATAACAATACTTTCTTCTTTGGTGAAGTTTGGTTGTGAAATTCTGACCTTTATTGTATTTGTGTTTGCATCTTAACTCATTCAACAGGGACACAGAAAGAAATAAGCTTCACAAACCCTATTCATACACAAAGCACAGCAGCAGCAATGACAACAATAGACAGCTAAGATAAGAAGAATACATATGATGTGAAGCTTTTCATGCCAAACATGGGGGGAAGGATGGAGCTGAGGCATGGCATGGTAACCTGGGGAGTCTGTCAAAGCTTTAGGTAAGAACAGGAAGGCAAGCAAGATGGGCAGCAGTCAGCTTCACTGCTGGCTTTCAGAAAGCTTCCCATTCAGCCTTGGAAGAGTAATTTCCTCTCTTTTTGCCTCTATTCCCTCTGTAAAATAGATGAGAGTGCTTCCTTCTTTCTAACCCTTTCATTTGTCTCATGTGGCAACAGCACAATTTCATCTTTGTTTCTCTTCCTGTAGACACACTGGACCTCAGAGCACACCTGCAGACGCTGCACATGCAGCCCAGACAGCCAACCGAGTCCTAGGCTGCAGCAAGAGAAGCGTGGCCAGCAGGGCAAGGGAGGGGATTCTGCCCCTTTACTCTGCTCTCGTCAGACCCCACCTGGAGTACTGTGTGCAGTTCTGGAACCCTCAGNTCCCTCCCTGGAGGTGTTCAAGGCCAGATTGGATGGGGCCTTGAGTAACCTGTACTAGTGGGAGGTGTCCCTGCCTATGGCAGGGGGTTGGAACTAGATGATCCTTGAGGTCCCTTCCAACCTTACCATTCTATGATTCTATGATTCTATGATTCTATGACTCCTGCTGCTGTGCAAGCAAACAAGATGGAAGAAAAACTGGAGGCAAAGAAGGGGGATATGAACCCTGGAAACAGAGGAGACTGGCACTCTAACTTGCTCCAGTTATTTTGACTGTATCTATATTGAATATGTCCCTTCTAGCATAAAGACAGAGAAAGAAGTGATGCCACCATTTAAGGCAGAGTTTGGAGAAACAAGACCCTGTGAAGTTCAGCTAACCATAAGTAGGATCCTAGAAATGCAAACCGAAGCATATTACCGGGGCAATAGCCAGAAAGGTTTGTCAGACAGAGGAAACAAATTTCCAAGAACTTGAAGGATATGGAAGTAAGGAAGGATGCAGATTGAAAAATGCAGGTATTTGAAAGGAGAGGACATCAGACCACAAGGCACAAAACTGGCACTGAGAACCAAGGCGTGACTCAGAGGACAGAGCACACTTCTCTGCATGAAAGATCTGATCTCAGAGATTAGTGTCAATTAACATGTATTGCCTGTCACAAGACAAAAACGTTTTCTCATTCTCATAAACTCATAGTCATTCTATGGAGGAGGACATGGGCAGGGAGCAGGAAAGGATGAACATATATGTATAAATATATATAATCATAGAACCATAGAATCATAGATTGATAGGGTTGGAAGTGCCCTCAAAAATCATCTAGTTCCAACCACCTGCCATAGACACCTCCCACTAGTACAGCTCACTCAAGACCTCCTCCAACCTGGCCTTGAACACCTCCAGCGAGGGAGCATCCACAACCTCCCTGGGCAACCTGTGCCAGTGTCTCACCACCCTCACCAGAAAGAACTTCCTCCTAACATCCAGTCTAAATCTCCCCTCTGACAGTTTAAACCCATTGCCCCTTGTCCTGTCATTGCAAGACCTTGTCAATAGTCCCTCTCCAGCCTTCCTGTAGACCCCCTTCAGACACTGGAAGGCTACTCTAAGGTAAAAAAAAAAAAAATACAAACAAGATCCAAACAAAAGAAAATAACATAAATTATTATTTTACCAGAAGATAATTTTGAATACAAAAACATGACACCAAATAAACAGTAGTGATGGTAGCTAGCTACTGGTGTTTTCAGCTTTTACACAGCCAGAAGAAATTTCCCAGCCTGGGAGAAGTGCACCATGTATTGAAGTGCTAGAGACTGGTTAGAGGAGGTCCTGCTCTGACCCCATCACCTGGGATTATAGAGCAGACACATTCAGCCTCAGAGCTTGAGCCTGCTGTCACATACTGCAGAACTCATGGAGATTTCTCTGGAGAAGTGCTGGAAGCCAGGCAGGTGTGTTAGCACACCACAAGTGACACAGAAAGGCCGTGGTTAAGGGAATGCATTTCACTCTTCTTGACTGGGACTTGTTTTGCTACAAAGCAGAAAAAAATGTGTTTTTCTCCTTTGTCAAAGAGTGTTGTATCCTTGCTGATAAGCACTATAGTTAAAAACAAAATAAACAGGCAATCCATCTGCATTCCAAGGAAAGAATACCTGTCCAGACACATGATCTCTTGTTGTTACCCTCTGGAGGAAGGACAAGGGCTAAGAGCACCGAAATGATTGAGCCCATCTATGACAAAGTCTAGCAAGCAATAACTAAAGTCACACTGATTTGAAAAACAAACCATCTCCTGGAGCTACACCAGTCAAGCACTTGATTTAGATGCTAGACTCGGTGCACAGTTTTAGTTAGCAATGGGGAGGCTCCACAGATGATGACCTTGCAGTAGTGGCCCTGGTTTTCACCACTGAGAGGGATTGTGAGGTAGCTCAGGATGAATGGGGGAGATGATTAATTAAGTCATGTAGTGTAGTCAGATAATATGTTCTTTTTAACTGTATGTATCCTGAAAGCCTAAAACCTGTTGGTTTTCCACTGCTTTGTGTGCTGGTTTGAGACTAATCAGAATACTTTTATGAAAATAATTAGATTATAGATAGAAAAAATTAGATAAAGCAAACAATGGTGATGTCTACTTCACTCATAGACTTGCTGAGATGGACAAGAACAAGAACACAAACAGATAAGACAGAGAGAGTCCTGGTGTCTCTAACTGCGGGTTTTGTCTGCTGGCCTCTGCTAACCTAACTAACCACTCTGCTTCTAACCCCCTGGCCGATCCTCCAAACTCACCTTGCACGTAAGGCAAACCCTGGGGTAAGGTAGAGGGGTGGGGAGAAGGTGGAAGGGTGGTTGGGAGCCCCTCCTGGGGACTCTGATTTCTGGGAGGGGAGTTGTGTTTCTGTATTACCTTTAACTTGTGTGGTTCTGTGAATATTCATGTCTATTGTGTCTATCTCTGCTTGTACATTGTGCTGAGCTGTAAATAGAGCTTCAGTCCTTAACTTCCAGCCAGCTGAGTCTAGTCTGGGGGATTTTATAAAGTGGGGGGTGCGGGGAAATCCCAAACCATCACACTTTGTCAGTGTGAAAAAAATAATCCATCAGGTACTCCTGTGTAAGGTCAGTCACAAAAGGACAGAATAATCAGTGGTTTCTCTTCTCCCATCGTGTTGAAATGCCAACAGCTCTGCAAAATAAATTCCTAAGACCACAGTGGTGACTCACCTAAGATTCTGCTAGGTTAAAGAAGTGTAAGGAGAATCTTTACATCTTAAAATTGCAGGGAAAGAGGAGTGGCTTGCAGCAGTAGCACGTCCTGTCTGCAGTTTAAGCATAGTATGACAACTCCCCTGGAATAAAAGCAAAACAATAACTGCTCAAAATAATTGTATTCAATCCCATTTCAGTAATGACTGCTCCACACTGGTGACAGCTTTCCACAGACTCATACAATGGTTTGGATTGGAAAGGACCTCTAAAGGTCATCTAGTCCAACCCCCTCTGCAGTCAGCAGGAACATCCTCAACTAGATCAGGTTGCCCAGAGCCCTGCCAAGACTCACCTTGAATAGCTCCAGGAAAGGGGCTTCAATCACCTCCCTGGGCAACCTGTTTCAGTGTTCAACCACCTTCATGCTAAAAAACTTGTTCCTATCATCCAATCTTCTCCAGTTTGAAGCCTTTGCCCCTTGTGCTATCACTGCAGGCCTTTGTATACAGTCTCTCTCTATCCTTCAGGTACTGGAAGGTTGCTATTAGGTCTCCCTGGAGTCTTCTCTTCCCCGAGCTGAACAATGCCAGCTCCCTCAGCCTGTCTTTGTAGGAGAGGTGTTCCAACCCCCTGACAAATTTCGTGGCCCTCTTCTGGACCCACTCCTTCAAGTCTATGTCCTTCCCCTATTGAGGGCTCCAGAGCTGGACACAGTACTCTGGGTGAGGTCTGACGAGAACAGACTAAAGTGGCAGAACCATCTCTCTTGAGCTGCAAACTCTTGTGGTTTCAGTATGTGAGAAGCTTGTGTTTTCCCAGGAGTAACTGCTTACAGGTTTCAAATACAAGCCTCCCGCTGGCCTTTCCCTAATCACTCATTTTTCTCTGGGTGAGATAATTTTTACCTCTCTCACAAAGATGCAGAGAGGCTTACTTAATCATTTTGTAACCCATTCAAAGTCACATGCAACCTTTAGCTGATAGGATGTTGTGGCCACCTTTGGCTTTCTGTGTGCTGGGAGCAGGCAACACTGTGGGAGATGCTCACCTCCCAAACAGTCTAAGAACCACCACAAGAAAGGAATGTAGTCACAGCAGTCATGTCCAGATGACATTAAATGTCTGACTATGTCCACAAGACAAGACAGTTAGAGAGTTCTGTCTCAGATTTCACCCATATCCCACTACTCAATGCCCTCAAAACTAAGCTGATTGTATTTGCATTCCCTCAGACATATATATGCAGATCATCAGTTTGGTAGCCATTTGTTTTCTGATACACAAATAGAATTACCTGTAAATGTGAAAATGTTCCAGGTCTTCCAACAGCAGATGTTCTTGGGTCTCTGACAGATATCTATCTGTGCACCCCTGCATGAGAGGCAGGGTGAGAAAGAGGTAGGCTGCTTTTGGAGAAGGAATTCAGGCCCATAATAATGATGGAATACATTGCCCTTTGAATTAGATCATTATAAAAGCAGGTTTTAATTAAATACTTAAACTACTAAGGATAATCTGTGTGCTTTTAACCTGACTTTACAGCTCTCTGGTGCACCACAGAAGAAAAATACCCACGCAGTTCCATAGCTGAAATAATTTGTTATACTGCCAAGAGAGCTGTGACAACTCATTGCAGTTAATTCTGCCCCCACAGTATTTTCCTCTGCTGTAAATGTTACATATATAACATTTAAGATTAATTACTTGACAGGTAATACTTGACACCTGTAGCACTTTCCATGTGGCTATGAGTATATTTCTTGTACAATACAGGAGCAGCCCTGAGGAGAGGGTCTTGGGGTTGCTGGTGAACAAGATGCTCAATATGAGCTGTCAATGTGTTCTTGCAGCCCAGAAAGCCAACCAGAGCCTGGGCTGCATCAAGAGAAGTGTGGCCAACAGGGCAAGGGAAGTGATACTCCCCCTCTGCTCCATACTGGTGAGACCCCACCTGGAGTACTGCATCCAGTTCTGGACCCCCTATTACAAGAGGGATATGGATGTGCTGAAATATGTTCAGAGAAGGGCCACAAGGATGATCAAAGGGCTGGAGCAGCTCTCCTATGAGGAGAGACTGAGGGAATTTGGGCTGTTCAGTTTGGAGAGGAGAAAGCTCCGAGGTGACATTATTGTGGCCTTTCAATATCTTAAGGGGGCTTACAAGAAAGTTGAGGGGGGACTCTTTAGGATGTCACGTAGGACTAGAGGGTATGGAACGAAGCCAGAAATGGGTAGATTCAGACTGGATGTTAGGAAGAAGTTCTTCACCATGAGAGTAGTGAGACCCTGGAACAGGTTGCCCAGGGAGGAGGTCAAAGCCCCAACCCTGGACTTGTTTAAGGCCAGGCTGGATGAGGCTCTAGACAGCCTGATCTAGTGTGAGGCGTCCCTGCCCATGGCAAGGAAGTTGGAACTAGATGATCCTTGTGGTCCCTTTCAATCCTGACTGATTCTACGATTCTATGATTCAATGATCTTGCTGCCCTTATCCTAAGTGCAGAGGTATCAGGGTTTAGTGAAGACTTGCAGGTCAGCGTGGTGGGTGTTGTTTTATGTCTGTTTGGTAAAAAATGCAAACGAAGCACAACCCTCCCCCCAGTTTTAACCACTGTCTTGGTGATATCCTTTTGAATATGCCCCAATGTCTGATGAGAGCTCCAGGGCACAGCAGCTGCTGGAGAGTTGGCCTGCTTACAGGCCATGTAAGGAAATGCAGAGCTGACAAAAAAGCAGAAACAGAGAGCACAAGATTTTAGTGATAGTCAAACCAAGACTCTTGCGGCGTTTGCACAGTTCTCTGCCTGCAGTCTGGTCCCTGAGTCTTTTTGAACTCTGTGGCAAAGTCACATAGGTTTGATTCAATTTCCTCTTCCCTGAGCACCTAGGAATAAATACCACTTACTTCAGCAGGTCTCAAACTTCCAGCAAGTGAGAAAACCTGGGCAATTTTTGAGAGAGCAGAGAAGGCTTTGATGTAGGCATCGCGACAGCCGGACTCTGCCCGTAGGTGTGTGGAGGACTTCTCCCAAGCAATTGCTCCAGCTCCAGTACAGGCAGAATGAAACAGATGTTTCTGGGCTTTAACATGTACTGGTGAAGACAGATGGTTTTGGGCTTTAACATGTATTGCTGTGTTGAATACCAGACTCTCCAGAGGAGTCCTTTTTCCTGTGTCTTAATTGTTACTGGTTTGCTCTTTTTTATTCCATCTATATTTAGTCAGAGAAGGGACTCAGAGGAATGCAAATAATTTGAATGCATGACTGTAAACACATGAATGAACTTGGCAGTCCACTGTCAAGTGGTCTGTTAAATGTGTTGACATAACCATACTGTATTTTTACAGTTTTAGAAGCCTGCCTGGTTTCCTACTCTTACTTTCTCTTTTTCTCTGTCTCACATGCACACACATAAAGACTCGTCCACATTTTAGAACTGATCCAACCAGACAGGCACTATATTTGGTCGCACAATAGACAAACCGAAACTTCTTTTAGATCTCAGGTACCTTAAATAAACTAATTACTGTTACACAGGTAGACAGATGGATAGACAAATCATTTACTTGTAGATTGCCAGATGGGTAACATTCATTTTCTTTTGACATCTGCAAATATCTCAACCTTGCAGGCTGACAAGACAGTCACGATCGGTGTCAATAAGGCTACAGCTTAAGTATCCTGCAGCTTTGTCATCCTGAATAGTTTTTGAAAGCCGAGGACAGCAGTTGGAGTCCCCAGAAGCCAGTGCTCCTGCTTGTCTGCCAAGACACAATCTATCAAAAGGAAAAATATCTTGAGCTGGAGCCTCTGGAGTGCATATGCTGTCTAATACATCCTTGAAGAGGAAGTGTAGTCAATTCTCCGCAAATGGTCATCCGTCCTACTAGCCAATAATATCAGGTGCTGAAAAAGTCCCTCCATATAAATTATCCTATATTATCCAGCCGTCTCTTAGACTGCTGAGTAAAACAGCAGTATGTTTGCCAGCTGCTTTAACAAGTTTCCCTGAGCAGCAATAACCTCCATGTAATCAGTCTTGAACAGTGCAGTGGCCACACTAAGATATGACATGTTATAGGAAAGCAAGTTTTCACAGTATCACAGTATCACCAGGGTTGGAAGAGACCTCAAAGATCATCAAGTCCAACCCATCACCACAGACCTCAAGACCAGACCATGGCACCAAGTGCCACGTCCAAAAGCACCTTGAACACCTCCAGGGACAGTGACTCCACCACCTCCCTGGGCAGCCCATTCCAGCAGTCAATGACTCTCTCAGGCAACAACTTTCTCCTCACCTCCAGCCTTCCCCTGGATTAACTTGAGACTGTGTCCTCTTGTTCTGGTGCTGGTTGCCTGAGAGAAGAAGGTTAACCTCCCTCTGGCTACANTTAATTGAGGGACCAAGAACTGGACACAGTACTCAAGGTGTAGCCTAAGCAGTGCAGAGTACAGGGGGAGAATGACCTCCCTGCTCCTGCTGGCCACATTATTGCTGATGCAGGCCAGGATGCCATTGGCCTTCTTGGCCACCTGGGCACACTGCTGGCTCATGTTCAGGCTGGTGTCAATCAGCACCCCCAGATCCCTTTCTGTTTGGCTGCTCTCCAGCCACTCCCACCCCAGCCTATAGCTCTGCATGGGGTTGTTGTGGCCAAAGTGCAGCACCTGACACTTGGATTTGTTGAATACCATCCCCTTGGACTCTGCCCATCTGTCCAGGCGGTCAAGGTCCCACTGCAGAGCCCTTCTGCCCTCCAACCCAGCAACATCAGCCCCCAAAAAAATGCCACCAAAAAAAGAGATCATGTACTGAATTCTCCTAAAGTGAGAAGCAAATTAGTCTCAAAATACGGGTCTTCCTCCACCCTCCCTTTTAAAGGTATGATTTTTCATGAGCAGGTATGTTCACATACAGCAGAATCCACATCCTGCTGGCTCTCAACATACACAGCCACTGTGGGTGGACCCTGAGCCCCAACTGATCTTCCTGAACCACCTTCCTGCAAGGAGTCCACCTCACCATCCTGGGGATGTTCTTGGAGACCTGATCACTGCAAAGGCAGTTGGTCTCATCCAGGTCCTCAACCTTCTGTCCAAGATTGTTTCCATTGCATAGGCAGCAACGACTGAGAACACTGAGCTCTTGCTACTTTTCAAGGATGTGGTTTTGTTCCATTCATAAAAAAAATATATGGAAATGCTCCATGACACCTCTATGAGATGAGTGCACAGTAGGCAAGAGTCAGTATGGGGGTGCTGGGGCTTAATTCATATATATATATATATATATATATATATATATATATGTAATTTTAATTAGGAAAGAAATTAATCCATTTTGAAGAGAAGTTGTTTTCAAGCTGCTCCACAGGACCTAGTTATAAAAAGCTGAGTGGGAGTGAGAGAATAGGTATTTTCCTCAAACCCTTTTGACCTCAGTGGTTAAACTGCTGGTTTGGTTTTGTTTTCTTTTCAGTGTAGGAGAATGATAAATTTCCAGCTCTTCTGTGCTGATCCCATGTGGTTCAAGTAATCACGATGTTGTCTATGAAGCCACTGTTTAGCTTTCGCTTTTGACTGCTGACAACCAGGCATGTTTTGGAGGAGATAAAGTGCTCTGTTTCTGGTGGGAGAAAAGGCAAGAGGTACCTCAGCTCCCTTTAACAACCCACCGGATTGCAACCAGCCGCCATGCCCTGCCGCTTGCTCTACGCAGCTTCACACACACCCTGTTTGATACCAACCGAAGCAGACAGAGCCTCTTCAGTGTTCAATCAAATCGAGCCTGTGGTTTGCAGGCACATTATTTGAAAATGCTGCTGGTGGCTGGCTCGTTTGTAATGTTAGAGTTGGGTGGCACCTTTATCTGGAGGAAACGGGGAGTGTCCTAGGAAGCTCCTGCGGGAGGACCAGCGTGGGCCACCCCTGCAGCTGTCTGCAGCCACTCAGTCGGCTCTGGTGCTTCAGGGGAGTAATGCAAACAAAAACATCATTGCTGAAATCTTTACCATCTGGTTTTAAGAAGAAGAACTTACAATGTTGGTAGGGTTTGTAACTGACAGACAGAGAAACTTGGTGATTTTTAATTTTTTTTTTTCATTTCTGAGCTTTTTTTTTTTTACATTGGTGTCTTCGACAGTCTTCTGCCTCCTTTGTCCTGCCTCATCCCCCTTGCTTGCCTGTGCAGAGCCATTAAAGCCATACAATGGAAATATTTTTGTATCTCTGTAGTGGAAAACACCCGTTTGAACCAGATGTTTGAGATCAGAGGGACTGATCCAGAATCTGCACTGTGGCAGACATGAAAGCATGAAAATTTCATTCACAAAGGTTTTTCTGGGACCAGTTCTCTTCTGCCTAAACGGAGTCACGCACATGCTGGCTTAGACACTCCCACAGCGCTTACAGAGCAGAGTCAGTCGCTTTTAAAGTTACGCAGGGCTACATACTTTAATGGACAGGGGCCACGAGCACAACTGGGAACAATTACCAGCTGAATAAGATGTTCATCTGCAAGGGGTGCACTCTTGCCAGCTACTACCTTCGGATGGCCCAGGGAGAGAGAGGCAACGTCAATCCCACGCCTACTTGTTTTCCTTCCCTTCATCGCCACAGTTTCAACTGATTTTGATTACTCTGGCGCCAAATAAATGAAAACATTTCATAGACATATAATCAGCCATCACTGTGAAGAAAGGAAAAATGCTTGGGCACTCTATCTTTATAAATGCACTTAATGAAAACAGGGATAGCTCCACCCTGCCCAGTCTTGTGTGGCTCTAGCCACTGTAGTTCCGTGTCGTGTTGGAAAAGCTGGTTAGTGCTTACATTCCAACACAGTCTTTGGCACAGCTATGGAGCTGGTGGTACCATGGAGGGATGTGTAGTTCTGACTGTTCCCATCAGGTTACAAAGGTTAGTGCCTAAGGAGAGGTAAGTGATGCAAGATGTTAGGAGGCAGGAGCACAGCCTGTGCTCATGGACCGAAGCAGAAAGACAACATCTGGGAGGGAGCAAAGGGAAGGTGGAGAGATGGGAAGGAGAAAAATAACTCACAGGCACACTCTGCTGCAACTTGCTTAGTCTCTGGAAAGAACCTGATTTGATTGCCACAGGACAGGGGGACTTTGATATTGCCGGGTGAAGGGAAGAGCAGTTATTGCTAGCAGCTGTATGACAGCCTGTGTGCTGCTCTCTTCTCATGGGAACATCCAGCTTGTCACAAAAACTCTGTGTGCTTATGCTCTTCAGGAAGGTTTGCTGATTATTTGGCAAGGGAATTCACTTACAAATTCATTCATCTTTCACTACAGGGAGTGTCTGGCTTGCCTGTTTTGAGGAGTGCACCGCTTGTCATGTCAGACTAAATACAACTCAGTACAAGAATGCCATGGCCTAAATGCAACCTTTAAAAAGGCCAGATCCTCTTCTGTAAGAAATAAAATAAATGTGCAAAAATGTCATGAAAAATTGCTGCTAGGATCTATCCATTAAACTCTTTGACCCTTATTCTTTACATGTCAGATCTGCTGACAGGTTACTGTTTGCATCTGCTTTGGACCCATGAAGAAATGCATACAGTTGGCCTTTTCCAAAGTATTACTTGAGCTGCAGTTTGTAGAAATCATTCACTTAAAGCTTGTTTCCCTTTAAAGGTCTTGCAAGCATTAAGTGGAAACAAAAATTAAATGGATGAAGTGGACAAACTAAGTGGATAAAACATTGTGACAAGATGTCATAACAGGTGCTTGTGGAGGTGAATACTGCTGCAGGAGCATTGCCCCACAGTGCACAGTTCCAAGACAGTGGTGGCCAGGGAAGGAGATCAATTAGATTATCAGAGACTTCTTCTAAGTTGCTATACCTGAGCAGCAATATCCTGCAATAGCTGAGATGCAAACACAATTGCTACTCTGCACAGAAGGAGTTGCTCTTTCCAAGGCACAACTTTTAATTCCCTTTTTCACTTTTTTTTTTTCCCCCCCATTTTCAATAATGTGTAGCTAGAAGTGTTTCAGGTTTTGTGACCCTGTTGCAAAAGTAATATTGTTGTGTTCTATCAGAAGCATCACCTTATGAAGAAAATGAGATTATTACTTTTTCAAAGAATGGTCAATGTTTTAATTTTCTTGTATCAGGATGGAGGATGTTGTTTGTTGTTTGTTTTGGTTCCCACACCCCACACACCCCACACACCCAGGCATTCTTCAAAGCCTGTTCTGTGTCTTTTGGCAGTTGTCTTGTGGTATCTAAAGATTTCACATACAGTACCAACAACAGAGTACAAACTGCAGTCTGATGTGGACTGTAGGGCAGAGTCCTGCCTTCCAAAGTGTAGAACTGCCCTGTTTTCTCTTGAAGACAGGACACCTGGTCATAGTAATTGCCCCTGGAAGTAGGTTAGCCAACAACACAGACTGGTTATGTGGAGGGAAAGGCTGGCAAGGTTTTGTCTCCTGGCAGAATCACAGAGCTAGAGAGTTGGAAGAGACCTAGGAACCCACGACTTCTATCACTAAAGTATAAACAGGACCAGCTGTATCAATAGGCAGGACCAGTATTTCAAGCAGCTCTGTTTTTCAAAACTTCAAGTGATGATAAGTTTGCAGCCTCCCTAGGCAGTTTATTCTAGTTCCTGATAATCCTAAACTACAGGAAAATTTTCTTCATGTTCAGCCTAAGCCTCACTAACTGCAGTTGAAGACTCATTCATGTCTACCCACAAGGAATGGGGAGGGCAGCTTACTCCCTTCTCACTTAGCCTGTGACAGGTGTGAAGACAAGTATCAGCACTCCTGTGTGAGATTCAGAAACACCACCAGGTGAATTTATCTTACAGACTACATTTTTCAAGGACTTCTCCATTAGTCTTTCCAGTTTGCCCACATTCTTGAGCTATGGTGAACTGTGGAGGGCATAGAACTCCCACTGGGGTTTTGTCACTACTGACTTAAACAAGAGGATTATGTTGTGTGACACATCCATGACACTCAGCTCTTTCTCTAGCCACATAAGATGTTTGCACCATGTGGACTACAAATCCCATATCTTCTTCTGTAAAACTTCTACCAAGCCACTGTGTCTCCAGACAGTATTTGTGTATGAGGATACTGCTAAATATACAGCCTTGAACTTGCATTGACTGAATTTCACCCTCTGTATTCATAGAATCATAGAATCATAGAATGGTAAGATTGGAAGGGACCTCAAGGATCATCTAGTTCCAACCCCCTGCCATAGGCAGGGACATCTCCCACTAGTACAGCTCACTCAAGGCCTCCTCCAACCTGGCCTTGAACACCCCCAGGGAGGGAGCAGCCACAACCTCCCTGGGCAACCTGTGCCAGTGCCTCACCACCCTCACTGCAAAGAACTTCCTCCTACCATCCAGTCTAAATCTCCCCTCTGTCAGTTTAAACCCATTGCCCCTTGTGCTGTCATTGCAAGACCTTGTCAACAGCCCCTCCCCAGCCTTCCTGTAGACTCCCTTCAGATACTGGAAGGCTACTGTAAGGTCTCCTGGAAGCCTTCTCTTCTCCAGGCTGCAGAGCCCCAACTCTCGTAGCCTGTCCTCATAGCAGAGCTGCTTCAGCCTTCTGAGCATCTTCGTGGCCTCCTCTGGACCCACTCCAACACTTCCATGTCCTTCCTGTGCTGGGGGCTCCAGAACTGCACACAGTACTCCAGATGGGGTCTGAGGAGAGTAGAGTAAAGGGGCTGAATCCCCTCCCTTGTCCTGCTGCCCAGACTGCTCTTGATGCAGCCCAGCACTCGGTTGCTGTCTGGGCTGCATGTGCACACTGCAGGCTCATGTTGAGCTTTTCATCAACCCAGACTCCAAGGTCCTTTTCCTCTGTTGCTCATTGGATCAACATCTTTTAGGATTTTAGGCTTGTCTTTTGAAGTGTTTGTGGTTCCTACTGTTCCAGCAACATCAGTAAGAGTGCTGGGTCTTCCCTTCCCCAAGGATTTAAAACAGGGGGATCACACTTGCCTATTGTTCCCTTTGTCCCTGTTAGCTGCTCCACCATGACATCTTAATTTCTACCTGAGCACAGGCAAATGGAGCAGGAAAGCATTGGAGAAGCTAGAGCTGTCTCCCTTCTTTTCCAGTGCTGTGGGAACTGAACTACTGCTTGGGTTCCTGACAGCAGTTACTGAAAGACCTGGGATACCTTCAGTCATTTGTCAAACTGTCCTAGAGTTTGGTTCTATCCAATGTATCTGCTGCTGAAATGCCCCCAGGTATACCCCACTGGTGCACTGGTGTGACTCAGGAGTGTACTCTGGAAGCAAACTTCCTGCCTATTCCGTTGACAAGACTTTGACTTGTGCTGTGGAGCACTTTCAGGACATGTCAACAGGAAGACTTGCAGATTAAACAAATGCAAGGTGTACCCTGGGGCAGACTAGTACTAATTTGAGATAAAACTCCCTGAAACACACAAGAAACAGAGGCTGAGCCCTCAACAATGGCCTTTCCCTGGCCCTATTACCTCTTGCAATTTTTTTCCTACATGAGCTGGACTCTTGCCTCCCTGTCAACAAACAGGACCGTGTAAGCCAGCACCTCGTTGCTGACCATTTCCATAAACACTTACATGAAAGACATAATACTCACTGTGGTTTCTTTGGGATCCTTTATCAGGTTTCCCTTTCCAGTGAACAGCAGACAGATTCTGTCTTTGGAGGGCAAGCGTTAGATTACTGCTTGTTTGACACACACCTGCATGTGTGCACAATCTCCTCACAACTGAAAATGCTCCTGGGGTACTGCTCCTCTGAAACACCTCTTGCAGCCAGGCATCTGGCTGTGATTAAGGTATAGCTTAACCTTATGAAAAATCTCTTCTTCCCTCTTTCCATCATTAAATGCAATGAATGAGTGTATCCAAAAAAAGTCATCATTTAGGTGTGTTGCATAAAGGGTTCAGAAAGGTCTAAAACATTTTTCCTGCACTGACACAGAATTGAGCACATACTTGTTAAAACCACACCTCCATTCCCAGCAAAGTCATTCTCATCTGGTGACTAACGTTAAACCTGACCTAAGGGATAACTTTTCTGATAGGTTTTTAATGAACCTGACCTAAGCAGGTAACTTAAAGCAGACCAGAACTTATTAAAATATACAGATAGATATTGACTTTCATTTTGGATACTGACCAAAGTGGGTTTAGTCACATACTCCTCAACTTAGACAACTTCAGGACTGCTGCCCAGGCTCTGATATCAAACATAACTGGTTAACTGCCATCCTCTGGAAATGCCATTTGAGGTTTTTCTTATGATATTATGTCATTGACCACAGAATAATATTTCAATACCACATAAAGTATGTGCATTTGTGTTCAAGAATAGACTGAATCAGCCACTAACTGCTGTGGTATAGTTGATTGGATAGGGCTGGATGATAGGTTGGACTGGATGATCTTGAAGGTCTCTTCCAACCTGGTTGATTCTATGATTTTATGATTCTATGATTTTATGATTCTATGATTTTATGATTCTATGATTCTATGTTATTACCAAATGATACAGAAACACATGAATTTCCTAAGGAATATAGAAGGAAATATGTCATTGATCAACTTCAATGTAGAATCAGGGAATCATAGAATGGTAAGGTTGGAAGGGACCTCAAGGATCATCTAGTTCCAACCCCCTGCCATAGGCAGGGACACCTCCCACTAGTACAGCTCACTCAAGGCCTTGTCCTGGCCTTGAACACCTCCAGGGAGGGAGCAGCCACAACCTCCCTGGGCAACCTGTGCCAGTGCCTCACCACCCTCACTGCAAAGAACTTCCTCCTAACATCCAGTCTAAATCTCCCCTCTGCCAGTTCAAACCCATTGCCCCTTGTCCTGTCATTACAAGACCTTGTCAACAGTTCCTCCCCAGCCTTCCTGTAGGCCCCCTTCAGATACTGGAAGGCTACTATCAGGTCTCCTGGAAACCTTCTCTTCTCCAGGCTGAAGAGCCCCAACTCTCTCAGCCTGTCCTCAAAGGAGAGCTGCTGCAGCTCTCTGAGCAGTTTCATGGCCTCCTCTGGACCTGCTCCAACACTTTCATGTCCTTCCTGTGTTGAGGGTTCCAGAACTGCACACAGTACTCCAGGTGGGGTCTGACAAGAGTAGAGTAAAGGGGCAGAATCACCTCCCTTGCCCTGCTGCCCACACTGCTCTTGACGCAGCCCAGCACTCGGTTGCTGTCTGGGCTGCATGTGCACACTGCAACATAGATTTTTTATTTTTTTTTTATTTACTTAGCATTTACTGCACCTTCCATAGAACATCTGTCTTTCCATTGAAAGCCAGAAAAAAAAAAAAAAGCTAAAGTAATGAAATATCTTCTATTTTGCATGTGTGTATGGTACAATTGTGTTTTCTTGGGTAAAAGGAATTTTTTTTTTCAAGGGTTTTTATATTCAAACTTGAAGCAAATTATTCTCTGGTTTGAATGGGAATAAAGAAACAACATACTTTGTATTAACAAAGCAAAGTCAAATTACTACACACAAGTACTTTACAGTAATTGTCTCCTACTTCATAGATCCATAGATCAATTTGTATCTGGGGGCAACTCTTCACTGTGCTGGCTGCCTGGGAACTGAGGCAGGACTTTCATTGTGCTTCACATCTGATCTTCAAGGGTGCACATCAGCTCACCCTGTACCACCTTTTTGAAGAAGACAGAATTCAAATGCCCTTTAGCTTAAAACCATAAAAATCTTCAAAGGTCTAAAGAGAAAACAAACTCAGACATTTATTAGGAGCAGCTTGAAAAATCAAACTTAAAGGAAAAGAGCTGGCACATATTTTTCTCTTTTGCCATAGAGAGTCAAACTGGAAAGCTGCTAGAGTAGAGCTCAGCAGCTCTGTTAAAATCTCTACCCTCTTAGAGACTTCCTCAGCAAATTACTGCCAGTTTGCTTTATTGTCCACAGTTGAAAGGAAGATCACTATGTACTGTTTAAATTGTAAACCATTCAAACCAGTAGCAAAATTTTAAACAGTTGTGGAGTACATAAACCCCAGAGGGTGGAAACTCTTCCCCCTTTTTTTTGGGAACAAACAGTTACAGAAATGCATCACTGCCATTTCACTGATGTTCTGCCTTTTTTACTTCCTTACTTAGGCTCTGAGGTGCATTCCTTGATCTCTGTGTCACCGTTGTCCCCTTCGGGTTACCTCTTGCAGGTGCACGAGTGTGTGTTTCTACATGCCTTGACAGTTCTGTTACATGCCGATTGGAAAGCAACACTAACCACTCCGTTGTGCTCTCCTCTTAAAAGCTATGTGACTTTTGGGTTGAATATATGTGGTCTTTATCTCCCAAAGCTCTACATTCATATGCACCTGGAGCTCCCAAAGCATTCCAGGAGCTCAGAAGTGGTTTGGAACATGCAAGATCCCTCATTGGGCGCAGGCACTGCCTTCAGAGCAACTTCTGTTATCACTCCTGAATAACGATGTGTTTACACAGTGACTTATTTACCTGCTGGACAAGAACATATATGCAAATGCGTATATATGAGACTGTTGCAATCTTATAACTATAGAACTTTGATGGAGTATATCAGATAGCAAAAACCAACATTTGTGCCGTGGATAAGACAGATAAAATTTTGCCTACAGAGTCTGTTCTGGGATGAGTATAGGGAAGAGCTTTCAAAGAGATCACAAAGGAAGGTTAGCTCCACTACTATCAAGCCTATGGCATCCAGGACTGCCCTTTGCTCGATCTGCCTGGGTAAATGGAAGATTTGTAGTGCTCCTGACAAGAGAGGTTATTCAGACATTTTCTCAGTGTCTTTTCCTTAACTGCCCGAAAGGGGCACAAAAGGAAACTGCATAAGAGCTAATGTGCTCCTGACTAGCTGGCATGTTCCACCTTTTCAGACTGTGACAGTTTGGGAGTTCCCTGCCCCCACACACACACTTTGTAAAATGACCCAGACTAGAACTCAGTCGGCTGGAAGTTAAGGACTGAAGCTCTATTTACAACTCAGCACAATGTACAAGCAGAGATATACACTATATACAGAATATTTACAGAAATATACAAGTAAAAGGCAATACAACAACACAGCACCCCTCCCAGAAATCAGAGACCCCAGGAGGGGCTCCCAACCACCCTTCCACCTTCTCCCCACCCCTGTACCTTACCCCAAGGTTTGCCTTACATGCAAGGTAAATTAGGAGGATCGGCCAGGGGGGTTAGAAGAAAAGTGGTTAGTGAGGATTAATCGGCAGAGGAGTCAGAGCCAGAAGCTGCTAGATCACCCCAGCAGCTGCTGTTCCAGCAAGTGACAGAGAGAGACTGAGCTTATCTAATGTTTTGGTTATTGTTCCCAAACAATTCTTCAGCAAGTGTATGAGTGAAGTAGACATCCCCATGTTTTCCTTTCACAGCCTATAGTGTCATTTTCTCTATTAAAATATTCCAATTAGCCTCGAACCAGCACACAGACCCTATGCAGGAAGCCAAACCAGATGACAGTTGCTTTTCAGATTAAATGAATCGAAATAAACTGCAGTCACTCCCAGTGGAAGTCCTAGGATTCATTGTAAGGCACAAAGGCTTACTCTAAGTTATCCTGCTCTAGCAGGGGTGATGTACTAGATGTTCTTTGGAGACCCCTTCCAACCCCTAACATTCTGTGATAGGCTTCCTTCCCTTGACTGTGCGCATTAACTTTTTTCATTCTTAGCAGTGTTCATAGTCGTAAGACCTTAAAGACAGATAACTGTAAAGATAAGGAGAGAGTTCTGGGTTTTAGGTACAGAGTAAAACAAAGGACATGTAATATGCTCTTCTAGCAGGATGGCTCTGAGAGGGGATTATGTTGCAACCCAAATATGTCCGAAGTTGTGCACGATCTGACAAACTCTCCATAGCTAGCTTTAAGCAAATAAGCTGTTACCAGCTCTCAAAGACAAAATAAATAAACCTAAACATAATGTGCTTATTTTAAGACTATGGTTAAAAACAAAAAGGTGGGGTGGTGCCCTTACAGTGACATTGTTTCAACTGAGTTCAGTAGGCATTAGAACAAGCCCTCAGATGTTTGAGACTGTGATGTCTGCCAATAAGTAGTCTTCTTTCATGAGTTTCCTCCTGCTGGAATTTTATCCATCTGTGTGGTCTGTTCTGAAGTTTGATGTACTTGCTGTACTGCTGCAATCAGAGGAGATCCAAGGATTCCCCAAATGCTTTCCCTCGAGGGCACTTGGCATGAGACTTTACCAGGGAGGAAGCATCTTTGAAAGCTTTTTGGTTGTATGTTTTCAGAGGTGAACAGATAGCAAGTAGTGTTCACAGGTTCAGTTTGGGAAAGATAACCATGCCCCCTTCACTGCAGTTTCTCCAACAGAGGCCACACATCTACCTAAGAGCTGTTCAATTATATTGCATGGAAAGAAACTCGTATGATATGAGTTGACCTGAATGTCTTCTGTCATTGATTCATTGACAAATTCACCCAGAAAAATGACAATCATAGAATCATTGGTAAGGTTGGAAGGGATCTCAAGGATCATCTAGTTCTAACCCCCTGCCATAGGCAGGGACACCTCCCCCACAAATGTAGGAAGTTCACATTGTAAAAGCCCTGTCAACACAAAAAGCAGCTTTGCATATTGTTGCTTTCCGAGTCATAGAACAGTAAGGTTGGAAGGGACCTCAAGGATCATCTAGTTCCAACCCCCTGCCATAGACACCTCCCACTAGTACAGCTCACTCAAGGCCTCAAACAACCTGGCCTTCAACACCTCTCACCACCCTCACTGCAAACAACTTCCTCTTAACATCCAGTTATGGTATGATCTCTGTATCTGCTCACAGGCTGGGGTAAGAGGGCTCTGGTATGATGTCTCAGGAAAGGCTTTCCTTATAATTTGCAGGAGTACTGCATAAAAGGTTGCAGATAGAAAGGTGAAACTGTTCTCAGTAACTCTAAGCTTATAACAATGCAATTCTGCTGAAAACTGTGGCATTTCCCCACATTCAGCTATGAACAAAGAGTAAAATTTAACAGAGCAGATTAAACATTATTCAGAGTTTATAAAAACAGAATGAACACTTCTCCATTGCAAGCTTCTCTCCCATTCTGGCATCTGCCCATTTATTTCTATGCACCTGCCTCAAGGGTACAAGGAACAGTGTACAGCAATCATTGGAGATTTGTAGGTTGGCCAACACATGACAAGCCTCATATGAACAACACACCACTGCTAGTGACTGGACCTCTCAGCAACTCACACTCCTGTTCTATGATTTACCAGCACTTCTTTCCTTTAGGAGAAAATCTGAGTGGCAGTCACATTACAGTTAAATTCCATTAACTTTCTCACTGACAAACGTGCACATGCTTAAGTTATTTCAAAGACTAAAACAAACAGCTTGTTAACTGTGGCACCACTGACACATCTGTATTATCAGATATGCAATGGTGGCCCAATATAGGAAGGCATTGGATGTTTAGGAAAGCCTTTGGACACTTTTAGTGCAGTCTGGATCACAGAATCACAGAATTAACCAGGTTGGAAAAGACCTTCAAGATCATTGAGTCCAACCTATCACCCAACACCTTCTAACTAATTAAACCATGACACTAAGTGTCTTATCCAGTCTCCTTTTAAACACCTCCAGGGATGGTGGCTCCACCACCTCCCTGGGCAGCCCATTCCAATGGCCAATCACTCTTTCTGTGAAGAACGTCTTCCTAGCCCAAACCTCCACTGATGCAGCTTGAGGGTCTGTCCTCTTGTTCTGCCACTGACTGCCCAATACAGATCCAGGCATGTTTGTCAGTGAACAGCCACACACCTGCAAGAGTTAGGCTGTTTCATGGCCTGTAGGTTGAAGGTCATAAGATACAGGTAATTTTATAGTCACAATTTTTATTGTATTCAAAACTGTAGGTTTGGGATATGTTTTTTTTTTCCCCCAGCCATTGTACTGAGAGGGCCCACCTGGTTGTTGTAGCAAATACAGTGGTGGAGATTTGCTGTGGCTGACAACAGAAACTCAAACATTGCTTTGCAGAATGTGCCCATCTTGCACCTGTCCACCACTGCAGCTCAGCCCCTCTCCCAGCCAGCAGTTAAGACATCCAAGCATTTCACAGTGGGGAAAGGATAAAAACCCCAGAGAGTACCACAAAGACTGCACACAGAAGAAAAGGCAAGTGAATTATACACAGAAAAATTGAGGTAAATGAGCCATTTGATCACTCTCTCAGTAAGCTGTCTCTCAGGACACAATCATAGAAGTAAACCTCCTCTTCCAAAAAAAAAAAAATAATAAAAACAACCCAAAAATCTATGATCATATGGGGTTTTTTTGCACAGATCCAGAGCAAAATGTTACTTTTACTCCCATTCATTTGAGGCTGGATGAAAATATCACTCCATTGGGGTTTTTGTTGGTTTGTTTTTGTTGCTGTTAGTGGTAGAGGTTCCTTTCTATGATGTATCTTTTCCATGAACGCCTGTCTCTGTTTAACAGAATCCACCTGCCCTCACTGCAGTTCCTGCAAGACTTGTTCATCTGTCAGATGAGGTTGCTAAACTCTCTCTATTATATTTTCCTGATCAAACTCTTCCCACTTTGAATTTCTCTATGCATTTTCTTCTGGATTCTACCTCTCTTTCCTTCTCATTTTCAATTTTATGTTGTGAAACTGCTCTTGAAAATGGATACTCCACAAGCTCTTGTTCACTTTTTTACATCACAGCCATCCTTTCTCTATGTGGCACCTTAGATCCAAAAGGTCCCCTCAGATCCTGTTTTAAAGCATTCTCCCTACTGCTAATGACAACATTGCAAAATTAGCATACCAATAATGATCAGATGGGGCACTGAAAATGCTTAAAGCTTATTAGGAGTGACTTTTATTAAACACAGTCTGTGTTTAGCCCATGTCTGGAGCTGAACTATAGCAGTTACTTTTTATCAATTGATGACTCCTCCACAGAAGAGAGTGGGAATGTAGAAAAGGGAAAGAACCACAGTCTGGCATAAAAATGTATTCTATTAAATAGTCAAATTAATACTAATGCAAATACAAGGCATATAAAGGTATAGCCAGCCCTGCAAAACTGTAGCACTT